>NNCF01130838.1:0-28401 GCA_002313205.1 Laupala kohalensis | reverse complement strand
GAAGTAGTTAGTAATAGTTAGATTATCATTGACACGAGCAGGAGGTGGATAGAGGGAGGAGGGTTCGCTTTTCAGTAGTCACATCTAAATAAACTGTGATATAAATGAGAAAAGCTACAACGTTTTTTGGTCCTGGAAATAACCCCGGGATGACTTTAAGATGAGCGAGGACGCTACCACCGGAGCCACCGGAGGAGCTATCAAGATTTTGGACGCAGAATACATTGTAACATCGCTGTTGCAAATTTGGTCAAATTCAACAATAAAGGTCAAGTGAATAGTCTGTGGAATCAAAGCTCCTTTAAGCAAATGACTAACATTTCTTAATTGTTAAGACTTCAATGGATTATTTCCTAAAATCGCACATGTTTCCTTGCCAGAAAAGTCTAAACAAGCTTTTCGTTGTTCTTCTTTCGCGTTTTTTGTAGAAAGTTCCCTATTGGTTCACTGGACAATCGAAATTTGCATTTCGCTATGTGATCAACTTGTGACGTCACTCGATAGCGCTCATTTAAGTTCTTCCTTATTTTCATGTTTTTTAGCTAGCTGAATTTTTTTGCTATTAAACTACTCTGTTGGCACGTCTATCTCTCAATACCCTTCTCCTCCTCTCTTAATTTAGGTCCTTCTATATCTTGTGTCCATACAACCCAAATGCAACAAAATTATCCATCAATTTTTTTTACAATCGCTGTAGTGCTATATTGTTGTGAAACTGTTAATTCTAATTCTTTTGGACTCGCAATTTACTTTAATGTTACAGTGTTTGCAAACACCCGTCATGGCGCATCTTAAATTTAAATGCTAATCTTCAACAGAAAATGTCAAATTGCGACATGCTAGTACGAATATCACGTGGTTTGCAAACACTTAAAAGTTTATTTATTTGAAAAATACAACGGTTAAATTTGTCTGTTTAATACGCTTAAGTTAAAATCTTTTTGTATTCACCAATGGCAAAGTTCAATTCTAAATACAATAGAATCACGAAAGTAAAACTTTTTATTCTGACAAATTTTAAAAATAAAATGTCAAATGTAAAAAGATGAGTACGCTGTAAAACATTTTACAAAGAGTTTCCTTAACATGTTCCAATACGTGAAAGTACGACATACGAAAACGCGAGATGGATTCTCAAGGAACCTTTGGAGGATGAATCTATGAAAAAACCAAAAGTAACCTTATGTAGTTTTGTTTTGGAGTGGGTCAAGTTCAAGATTGGCACATTTAACGCGAAGTCGAACTTTTTTCATAATGCACTAAAACTGAATTAGCAAAATAGACTCGTCACGGTCTTAAAAGTCGTGGAAGTAGTTCTTTAGGATTTTGCTGGGAAGCGCTTTTCAATCTTCCATTCTAGATAACTTAGGAGTAAAGTTCTTCAGTACTTTTCTTGTAAACTCTTAGACCGACCTTACGAAAGCTCTCTCATTTGCTGGTGAGTCTGTGCTGCGTGTGGTTTAGTGCATTGCGTTCAAAAGATATTGGTTGAAATGCTTTAATTAATGGAATCGTGCAGTACTTTTCAACATGTGTTTGTATGTGTTAAATGACTCATCGCTAGCAAATACTCATCGATGAAGATTCATCATTTATTTAATGGAAATGCAGCTGATTTGTAAAACAGGTACGTATTGTTCTTCTTAATTTTGTGATAAAGAACTTTGACTTATTTTTCTCTGTATCCTCGTATTCATCAATGAAAATGAAACTTCCATTCATTCGCTCTTCTAACCGTATGGAATGATTATTGAAAGAAACTCTTATTTTACACTTTTTGCTGCACTTCTCGAAATTGATTATACTGTGCTTTTGCTCCCAGTGTTTACTTGTTAACAATACGATTGTTTACTTATTTATACGATGCTATGAATAAGAGCTATGACATTTTATCTTTCTCTGAAAATCAATTTGCTTATTATTTCCAATTTTTCTGTTAAATAAAATACGCAAAATCCGGTGGTACAGCATGAGTAATAAGAGCTGCACAATACACACATTTATTAATGATCAATATTTTAATAGAAATTTTAACAATTAGCTTTTTGAAATTTCGTGTCTCAAAAATGAAATTATATAGTTCATATTTTGCAAAAGCTATTGAAATCAATATTGAATAATTTTAAAATAGATTTGAAACATAACATTGATATGTAGATGAGGCAATAACTACAATCCAAAATATAAGCTAAATGTAGAATCGAGAAAAACTTTGTACTGTTATGTAGACAGCTCGTTACAATCATAGGACATTCGATTCAATGGGATAAAGTAGCTGCAATTCATGTTTACTCCGTTGCCATAATAACACTATCTCTCACAAAACCTGTCAGTTGTTTCACGGTCATTCTAGAACACTTCTCGTTAGTTTTTGTTAGTGCTTGGTGTAGCTAAATGTGACAACGAGACTCACTAGATGTGGAATAGAACAAATTATTCTAAAAAATATTATCTATCATTACATTTTGACACGTGTAGTGACCTTATAATACTTCATTTCTGCGTAATAACTCGCGATAAATCAGTCTCATTTTCCTAGGATTGCTAAACTTCAAAATTGAGTACGAATTATTTTTCTAATATAGTGGTTATAATACTTAAAGTTGTCTCGCACCGTTCTTCTAACTAGCTAATGATTTATTGGTGGTTCTTGGAGTAGTTCTGAAAGCAATAAACTTGTTCGTAAGCATTTCATGATTTACATATTACGTCATTGTGTGTACAAACACTTAATTGGAAATTAATTATACAGTAAGTAGGACAGCGTTTATTAACAGCTCAATATCTTTAAAATTAAGCGACATGGATACATTTGGTAACAATCAGTTTTGGAAGATGGTTTGTGTTTGTCATCTGTTCCCATGTTGACGGTTCATATAGAAGTTCTGCCTTTTTACTTTCCGATTTCATATTTATATTAGTATGTGCGTTTTTAAGTTTAATGAAACATACACAAATAGTCCTTTTCATAAGCTAGAGTATTTAGTTCCACGATGCATGCGTTGCATTACAATCTGCGCGCTTCTTCAATTAAAATGAGTTTGTTTTCTTAAATAGCATTTACGCAGAGTGCATCGCACGAGAGATAGCGAATAGTTATTCAAACAATTTCAACTACTCTACGATTCTAGTGTAGTTTCAACAATTTGTTCCTTCTGTATTGAAGCATTTTTCAAAATGTTCTGTAAAAATAAATCAAAGTGATCCCAAAATTTAGATATTGTGGTGGGAACCCCCAAAACCAAAGTGTAGTTCAAATCTGAGCGCACCCCTAGTGCCGCCAAAAGAAATTTTCTTAAAAAAGGTTCCGTCCGACCAGTACAGTCCAACAATCAATCTTTTCAATTGCTCTTCTCGAAGACTAATTTAAGATAAAGTAACATTAGCAATTTCACCAGGAAATCTAACATAGTTGCATACTCTGTTTACTCATCCCGGTGTCAATATTTCTGATCGTAATAGATTCTATCCAAAGCTATTGGAGAGATGATAAACTTCACCAGAATCAGCATAAGTGCTATCTATTTATTCGTTGAAGTATTCAAATACTTGCATCGCACTGTTAATCTGTGTGGCATCACTTAGTTCATTTCCTTCTTTCATGGGAAGGTCATTTTACACCACGACTGAAGCTCGCTTCACACGATGCACGTGACCGCAACAGGTTCGATTTTTCAGTGTCAGCGCTTTGACAGTTGAATAAAATGGATGTGGTCCTTGCTTACATTGTTCATCGCAGATGTTTTGCAAAACTAAATTATTTGACTAAAAGAATAATGCGAATATACGATTGTAATGACTCACATTTAGGTAGTTTGGAGTAGTTACATAGGGGCAAACTGATGTGTTATATGTATGTTGCTTGATGAGCGCCAATATTACCTAAACCTTAAATAAAGTGTTTTTGTGTTTTTTTCTTTAAAGTGATTTTTTTATCGGTTCCTTCTTTTCGCCAATTATTTTTCGCAAAGAAAGTAGCTCCAACGTTAAGGTTACTCGGCTGCACCACTCAAAATAATGTTTATTCACGTAAAATATTTAATAACTACTGAGCTCAAGATTCGGTTTTGTGATTTATATAAATTAAATATATTAACTAATAACTCGTTGTTTCATGTATTTACCTTCCAGCGATGTTTTTAGCTTTTGAACCCACAATTGTAAAGTTAAGTAGGTTTTAATAAAATTTATGAACGCATTAATTAGGACACAGAAGTGTGCTGTCTTTCAACAGTTACTGGATCATTCACGATAATTTGTTTGAAATAAATGGTATTTAACAACTTTTGCGGTAGTTTATCAGTGCTAGTACTATTTCCAACAGTATTTGTTATTGTGACGGAACGAGACACAAGGTTTTTATTGGTTGACACTCCAACATTACATGTAAAACTACACGGAAAATAGTAAATGCGCGTTTTGCCAAATCTTTTACGCCAGAATGCAGTTTAGACCGCGATGACGTTATTTTCTGTCCTTCGAGACTGGACAGCTGACTTTGCAGCGTTTTGAATGCTATTTTGAAGCCCCAAATGTATCGTGTAAAGCGAGCTGAAAACTCTTTGGCCTCCAAACTTAGGCTCGTGAACTCTAACGGATGAGCCTCCATTAAGGTGTATGAGTTTAGAAGTATAAACAGTTAGTGCAAAATGATTCCATATTAGAGCCCCCCAGGGGACTTACATCTAGTAAGTGCGCGTTTGGCAAACACGGGGTCTTGGGCGAGTCTGGCATTACTACCACTTACTTGTGCCAGGTTTCTTCCTTTCTCTTTCCTGACCTTCTTTGGTCCCCTCTTGTCCTTTTCGATCCAGACGCTATTAGGGCTAGGGTATCATTCATTTTCCTCACTTTTGTCCCTACCTCTGATTTTTGTCCTCAATGTTTTGATGTATGTTTTGAGATATGTTCTGATATTTTGTAATTCAGGAGGGTTTGTAGTGGGTATGGTTGAGTCATTCGACGAGTCCCACACGCGGGAAGAGTCATATTGGCTCTCCCTTGTGCGTAACTGCATTTTCTTTACCTGTACAGAATTTTAGGGCTCTAATGACCTCGATGTTGACGAACCGTAAAACCTCACACACACAAAAAAAGAAAGATTTTCGAACACTCAAGGAATAGATATTCCTCCTAACATATATATTCATTGCAGAATACTTCTTCCATATTAAATGTTATTACGAGAATTCAATACTGACAAATCAACATACGTCTTATTTGAAATTGCTTCAATTTTTTTCGCACTTAACTTTCTAAATTTGAAAAAAATTCTATGATAAGAAATAATAATGAAATCTTATTCAATTTTGTCTGACCTCAACAGATGACTAGTTCTGAACGAATTTGTTTTCTAATTTTTTTTTTCGATATTAAATGGATTTAGATTTTTTTATACTGTAGTGTTTTTATAGATATTTCTCTATCACACTATTACAAGAAAACACAGGATTTCCCGATACTTTGAAAATTGAAATATCGTAGATACCAGGGATAGGGGTTGCGTGCGAAAATTCTGTTTCGAATATCTGTAACTTCTTCTGCCAGGAGATAATTAGATATGAGGCGTTATCCTATGCCATATTTATAATCAATCACAAGGTAGTGTCTGTTTTATTTATATGTAAAGTTTCTTGTTCCTCGCACTTTCTTCGATTTCTTTCTTTATGTATCTATACTGTAATATGCATTAAGAATATAACACTGAAATTGAATTTCTCTCCCACTTCCTCAAATAACTTCCGTGGAAAAGTCACGAGTGTCGTCTTCGCCATGGGATTCAAATAAGATACCTGAGCACGGGACACGTCTCTGCATATTTTATTGCAGGTCAGGATATTTGTCATTGCGGATTTAGTGGGAATTCTTTATGTTGTTAGGGAAATGTAGAACAATAGGAACTTTCAAATTTGAAGTAGTCACTATATTTTATGCTTTGTTTCCATCCAAACATTCATTTCTTCGAACTAGTATGATAAAAAAGAAAAAAATAGCTTTTGTGAACATGACTTTATTACTTTTCGCAAAACATACAAAGAACTATCAACAATTTTATAAAAAAACAATCTTATTTGGCTGATTTCAATTAAGCTTTTTCTCTCAAATTATTTTCTACCGTGAACTTCTATGCGAGAAGCTACCACGTAATGAAATGAATTTTGATTATTCGAATCTTTTGTATTCCGAACCAACCCAAAAGTATATTCACCCACGAAAATATGTAAAACCTGACTTAGATGTTCCTTATCAGTTTATAATTTAAAATAAATTCTGAGACTAATTTTGCACATTTATATTCATCAAATATTAAAGACATACTTCGAAAGAAAATGAACTATAAAAAAAATATCTAAAGTATATAGAACCTAATTTTTCTAAATACATTTGATTCTTTTTTCTTGTGAAAATTTTTGTGAGATAAATTGAAAATATTTTTTTGGTATTGTATCACCAATTTTTATTATTAATCGTTAAAGCGAGAGCTTTTTCACTGCCCTAGTCAGCACTTTCATGCTTTTCACTGAGAAGAATATATTCGCAAATACATTTTTATGCTGCCACCAATCCATTTTTGTTATGACATACTTGTTATAATTGAAATCATTTTATCTTATTTGTGAATTTGAAATATTTTTTTGCATTATTTCTTATTTTTAAATTATTGGAGAATTAAGGTTGTTTTTCTCTTAAAAATATTAAGAGAAAATGTTATGTAGCTTCATTCACTCCGATATCACTAACACGATGAAGCGTCTAAATCCAATCGTTAATGCGATAACGAACGTTTGGGATTTTGTGTGACGTCAGACNTATTTTTGCAAACAGCGATCTCGGGCTCTAGACTGCCAGCCAGAGCAAAACTTTCCGACTCCGTAGAGCGCTAGCAGGATCTCCACCATAATTTAAGGATCAATCTTTATATCTCACACTCTGCTAAACGTGTAAACTTAAAATTGTTGATGAATATCAAGACAGATAAGTAGAGCCCGTATGTATTACAACTTTCTCAGCTCGGAAGTATAAAGCCGAGTTTGGTGAGGCCAAGAATACGTATCGTATTCCGTCACACCCTATTGCAGTGACATAGAGTCAAGTCAACCAATGCACAATCCTGCACTCTCTGTAAAAGTCGTGGAAGCAGTCATCATCAATTCTAGTAGCAAATCTTTTTCAGTATCTAAATATTAGAATGTTGGGTGTAAGGTGACTATTGGTTAACAGAATTACATATTTTATCGCTGATTGTCATTAATTTCATGATGTTAAATACGATCCACACTAACAGCTAATGCACGAAAGATTTTTGCTTGTTGAATAAAAATTCTTTCAATTTCTCGAGTTTGGAGTAACATACGAAACAAATGCACGACAAACATGTATATTTATACATACGTGTGTTACAGTCCCGTTCTATCCCTCCTTATAGAAACTCAAAAATTACAAATTCTACCCGGTGCTCTCAACCATTATGATACGTGCCTCTCTAATTTATTACTGCTATCATCTCATTTATGAGTTCAATCTAAATAATTATTGTAATATTAACTCAGATGACTTTACTCGCTAGGCTATACGGGTATCAACCATATTTTACGGGAGGTAGGACTGGCTGGGACATGAGATCGAATCACGGATCGCTGTCTGCTGCTTATAATAATACCAAAGAACGCAAATGAAATAACATGATTTAATATATCGCTGGAGCCATGCAATTTACATTACATAAGAAAGTGACTCTAAGTATTATAAACAAGGAAAGAAAATATAGTTTCAGGGTCTGATGGGCATCTTACGCAATCCGCGCTGATGGCACGTCTTGCTGAGTGTCGCGTTCGGCAGACACAGGGATATGAAAGAAGTCAGGATCACTCTTAAGAATACATGAAACAAACTTCATACTATTTATTCATTTTAGCTACATCTTATCGCTACAGCTGCACCCAATACCTTCTTATCCTTACATAGCGAGCAAGACAAGTTCTGAATACATTGATACAATAATTAGAAGTATGTATCGGATACTTACCATGAAAAACAAATAGCCAAAACAATTTATGAACGAAACCAAAATAGGAATTTTACGAACGCATGTGAGTCATGCGCTAGGAGAGGAGGCTTGCCTCCGTCTACTGAGCCCTTCGCCTCGTGGCCACTTGGAAGGATGGACGTCTTGGAGGCGGCAGGGCAAATTACATATATTTTACTATGATGTCATGGGGATGACGACACTTTTACGGTCTTTTATTGGTTGATCAAAAGCTCACGCCACTAGGGCGTGATGCTGACATCCCTGATCTCACGCCACTAGGGCGGAGGCGGCTAGCGGAAATGGCGAATCGCCTTTCCGCTGCCCAAGGGTTTCTGACTGCAGTCAAAGCACTAGTCGGGACAGCGAAGTAAATGAAGTTTTCCACTGCTGTCTAAGTAGGACCGTAACATGTGTATACATTTACATACAATTAATTAGCAACTTCGATTTGGATTTCGGTTACTAAGGAAATTGAATGAATATTTCTGAAGAAGGTGTGTTTGGATTTGAACTTTTAAATGCAAACAAAGATACTGTTGAAACAACTTTGTTTAATACAATAATAACAATATAATTTAACATTTAAAATATTACCGTGGAAAATTATCATCATTACATATTAGTTGTGATTTCATAGAAAATTTAATGATATCCTTCATTCAACATTATAATTCTATAAAAAAATCTAAATGACCAAATAAAATAATTAATCTCTCCAAACCATTGTGATACCATATAAAATGACCACGGAAAATTCTTCTCTAGGAATTTCTAATTCCACATGAACTAATCTCAATGAAAATTCAATATTTCTCGAAAACATAAGATTTTTAACAGAAGTGTTTCTGTTCAAGGACTTACAATGCTTTGGAGCAGACGTTTTCCAATGTCTAAATTAATCTGGAATGTATTGATGCTACGCCGCTACATATCCTCCTGAAGGACCTACGCTAGAAGAGAACAGTCTGGTCTCAAATTCCCTAAACTAGTTCAACCGATGTCATACCTCCATATGAAACATACGGACCGTGTAAATGAAAGCAAAGGCTCCTCCTTGATGGCCAATCAGCGCCACGAGTTTTCGTAGTAAGTAGAAGAGAGCGTTATCCGAAGTGGCAACATGGAAAGCAATATGGCGAAAGCAATCGCGACGATAGTACAAAAAACAGTCTCAGAATTTATTTTGATTAATCTTGGTACATGTGTTAGAAGTCTTAAATGGAGCTTTTCCACAGAATCAATTCTGCATAGGAGCGGGTGGACAATGCTCTCCAACGAAGAGATTCAACGCACAGTCAATAAACTCTTGTGGCATCGAGAGGGACAGTGTCTGAAATGACGAGTCTCAGTGAGAGAGGGTGATCAGATGGACACGTCAGATAGTTGCAGCTGGAGAGTGAAGAGGGTCAGGTGCTTCAAGTGAGTGTTGAACAGGTTTTGAAAACATTTCGTTACGAATTAGAAACGTAGTAGCACTTCACTGTATCAAAAGATGGAACATTGATAAAATTATCATTGTTTCAAATTTTGTAATCAGTAATTTTTTCATTTAAAATACAATTATTTTTTATCAACACTACTCAACATATCATCTTTATAGTCGTAAAATGTATCGAATATATAAATTTATTCCAATCGTGTGTCAATAGTCGGTGTATAAAAGGTCAATACATTTTGGAAGTTTCGTCTGATATGTAAATAAATTGGTACTTTATATATTAGTCAATAACTCTCAAATAACTTTTTAACGTTTATAATATTAACAAATACCCAAATTATTTTACAAAATTCTTTAAAGCAAACGATAACATGGCTCCAAAGAGGCGGATAGCATATGATTTAAAATCTTATATCTCAAATCTCATATCGATGGCCTTCTGTATGATTCACTGCCTTCTGTTCGGGACTGAGGAACTAAACGACATGAGGGGAAGAAGAGCGAGAAAATAACACGACGTAATTGAGTAGATGCGGTTTCAAGTGAAGCCCTCAATTTCCACTCAAGTTTGTAGTAAAGTGGTGGGGAGATGACGTAATTGAGAGAGCTGTATTGTTTGTTGTACATGAGTTCTAAAATGAGCACAAGTTTGACAGATAATTAAATTGTAACCAGATCTGATGAACTCTTTGAAGAGCACAGAAGACACAACAATAAGTGTAAGGATCCTTGATCCTATAAAATGAAATAAATAACAAAAAATAAAGTACATTTATATTTTTATTTAGCATAATGTATCAATAAGATGTATAGTATTGTAGTTGGTCCTTACAACATTGATTAAAGTTCATAAGAACAATAAATAATATCTCGTATATTGCAAATGAAATAAATATTGCATAATTTTCACATTTTCACAATTGTATCCAGAATCATATGATTCTTAACTTGTTTTAAAAACCTATGAGTCCCACACGATTAATCCTTTCATTTAGGGAATAGAACAATAAACAATTTTTGTTTTATTACTCACTGTCTGTCAGAATGTAAGTAATTAACTAAAAGACGCTTGGACCTGCCTCTGAAGGTAGCTGTGCTGGAGGGTAGAAGTAGATGACATTGAGTCCCTTATTTATCCATCGCTCTTTTTCCTGTTGTAGTAGAACAACCTCAAAGGCGAAGATTACACAAGCGAAGCAACAAAGTCCTAGAACTCTTACTTTATTGCTCCGTCATATTTATAGCGTAGCTTAATGTTCACTATACTCTCGTGGTCACCTTACGGATATTTATTTTACAAACATCGAAGATTTTTTTTATCACATATATCAGCAATTCATAGTGAAACACACACAAAAAAAATCACTTGTCTGTAATGTGCTCATCGATTATAAATATCCACAAAACGCTCTCAAATAAACAATAATATTAAATATCTAAATACATTTTACGTAGACTCACAAAATGAATCATTATTATTCATAAAACACAATCATGGTTATAATTACGCATAGTACGTAACTCTTCCAATTTTGAATAATGTGCTATTCCTCCGTATCCAAAACATATACCAATATGATAATTAAGTGAAGTTACCCCAATAATTGATAATTCAAAAATAGAGGGAATTGGGTAAAATGTGAATTATCAAAATATTCGATATACATGTTCTTAATTTAGATATAAAAATATTCGCATTTTTTCAGTGTTAAGATTCTTTCATTGAGGATGTACTCTTCAGCAAAAAATACCTACCTATAATTAATAGAAAATCTAACGTCATTAAACAACATCTATAAAATTTAGAAAGTACGCTTTCTATAATACATTTATTGTAAAAAAAACAGTACAGACTGCGTATGGCCACGTGGAAGACAATAAACTAATTTACTCTCCGAAACCAAGCAAGGGACCAACCCATCAATTCCGATCAAGTACCCAAAGGCAGAGGTGGATTCAAATATTTCAATACAAATTCCTAGATAAGATAGAAATTTAACTGCGAGTTACTAATAGAAAGTATATATTCTTGTGATTTAACACACAAAAAAATTTTACATGTACAAATTATTATCGAACTACAGATTATTCTGAGTATAGTGTTTAAAAATCATAAGAATTGAAATACAACTAAATTCACGATTTATTGTTACAATAAACACGCCCCTAGACAAGGCCTAGAGAACCTATATAATAAATCCGCGCCCCAGAGGGGACTTACAATTAGTAAGTACGTGTTTGGCGAGGCTCCTTCCTTTCTCTTTCCTGAACTTTCTTGGTCACCTCTTATTCTTTTCTATCCCCACGCTCTTTCATTTTCCTCTTTATTCCTCGCATTGTCTCTCTCCCCTTTTTTTATATTTGTAATGTTTTAAGATGTTGATATTTGAGTTTTGAGCTGTAATTCAGGAGGGTTTTTAGTGTGTATAGTTGAGTCATTCGGCGAGTCCCACACGCGGGGAGAGTCGTGTTGGCTCTTCCTAGTGCGTAACTGCATTTTCACTACCTGTACAAGTTTTTAGGGCTCTAATGACCTAGATGTCGACAAGCCCTTAAGCCCCACAAAAAAGAAAAAAAAGAAATCCGCCTCTACCCGAAAGAAAACCGGAGCGAAACCCGGATCAGGATGCGGTTACAGAATTAGTGTACACAACCGTGCCAAAGTTGAATACACAAAACCCATTTCAACATTTATAATCAATACACGATAAAACTAATCCTTCGAGCATTCATCAAGGGTGCAGTGTCGTGTACAATACAGTAGTCATTTTAAAAAAGGTGAAACAATCCTTGGGATATTCCTTGCTTTTGGCCAATTAGCTTCAGAATCTGACGTTCAACTGCTCGGAATAATCGAGATTGATCTTAGGGCAAATACGGTCATAGACTTGGAGAATGGAAGCAGAAATAGAAGGAGTGATAGCAGTGGCGTAACTATCCCTTCCGGGGTCTCGGTTAATGGTCACAGAGGGGGCCCCCAGATAAAAGGTTTTTCACATGCTTCTTAAGAATTTAGGGAATTTTACAAATAAATAAATGTAGCATCGGTCGAACCCTCTCTTCAAAACCCAGAAACATGAGGTAATTGTAGTCTACGTTAACGTAGCCGATAACAGACCTGCAGCCGCAACTAAAACGATATTGTCTCCCCCAATAAACGTTGAAAGTTCAAATTATCTAAATTAATATTCGAATTATCCACGTATGTTTAAATTTCTCCAGTAGAAGTTACCTAAAGAAAATTTTGAATAAGAATTTTCAAATAAGACCATTTCGATTGTATTTCTTCTTAACATGGAAAGATCTCTTTCAGTCACAATTAATCCTGAGCAATTTATCCGCAAACCACGTGCTCATTTTATGCCATCGCTTCCTAGAACCCTACTGAAATTTAATAAAATTAATACAAAAATATCATTCTTCAGGTTCTTCAACAATTGAAATTTTCTTATTTAAACACCACTTGCGGTTATCTGTCGCAAATCTTAGTCTTTTGGCACATCGGAAGAATTTCTGCAATGATAGTTTGTATCTTCACATTAAAATATTAGAAAGGATATGTACAGTTATTATAATAAGTATGTATGTAATTTGTTACTTTTCTTTTGTTATGTGAAAAATTTACGAAATGTTTCAACACTATAATATCTTTCTCGTTCCGCCTTCATATCCCCACAGTACGCCCATCAATTTCAAACTTATTGTTATCGTAATTGAAGATATCAATTATCACAGAAAACCTGCACTTCAACAGTTTTACACAGTTATTGAAAACATCATTTTACTGGTCACATGCTGAAAGCTGCGTATATAATTTCAAACATTTTAATTCAATTATAATGTGAAAACATATTTAAGAAAAATAAGCAATTTGACGGTTATCTCATTTTTTTAAACATTTCAGGTTAAAAAAATTAATATTCATTAATAAAACCAATTTTTCACTTGCGTATATGCAGAACAAAATGACATTCCAATGGTGTTATCTGTTTTCCCTCGCAATTTCTGTTGTGCTCTCCACAGCTATTAAAAGTCAGGACTTTATAATAATATATCTTATCGTAAGTCCATAGTGCAGCAATTTTGGAACTTAAAAATTAGATATTTCGTGTTAAACACCATGAAATTGATAACCAACTATTATTGGTTGTAAAAATAAACCTTTGAAATATAAAATGAAACTGTTAAAGAAAACAATCTTTTTCAAAACTAAAATTTTAAAAGTTGCAGTCAATTTCAACAGTCAGTTATTGCTGGAGTGGCTGTGTTTACCTTAAATTAAATTTAATGGACACAAGCTGTCACTGTAACACTCTTTACTACAACATTAGTTGATTTTCAATTCACTGTAATTGTCAGACGGTATATTTTCCGCTTCATTACAACATAATGTCGGTTGGCCAAAGCCAGTGATATGATAATTTAATTTGGAGTTGCAGATTATATTAGTTTATTGCCCTCCGTGAGGCCATGCACAATTTGTAACTGCTTTTTGACAATGAATTTATGTATATGTTTGAGTAATTTCCATGCAAACTCTGTGTTGAGTTTCTAAAAAATTAGATATGTTGATATAAGTTTACAAACAAACTACTGTCAACAGAGCCGATCTTGAGTTTTACTGTTATGACACAATTAATGCTTCAGTATAATTTAATGTAGAAAAAATACCACATATCCATCAGGCTTGGACTAGGGGATTACAATTTGGCTCTAGTATCCAGGGATTCTTTTTTTCAGGTAATTAAATTCAGTATTTACTTACAATCTGGAATAATGGAGTTTTGTTGGATAATATTATTTGTTTGGTTAATCTTAATCTAAACGTTAACCATTTCAGTTCGTTTCACTTAATATTAATGACAACTCTAGTATAAATAGCAATTGGCAAGGCCATCTGTTTTGCCGAACAGTCATTGGTGGCCACATAAAATGAATGACTGTTTGGTGTTAACAGATGGCCACACAATGGTCGTATTTACCTCAGAAAACTCATGAGATTTGAAAAATTAAATTTGTTCAATTTCCATTATTGTATGTCAGATGTAAATGCTATTATATTGTATATCTATGAAATTTATCCTCTGTGAATATGACACTGTCACGAATACCAATTATAAATTTTCCAAGTCATTCATTTTGAAATATAAAATTGTATATGTTGAATTCGGGTTCAAATTCCATCAAAATCCATTATTTGCAATAATATTTTAGAAGTTTCCTGGATAGAACCTCCATAGGCCTCAATTAAAATCCCGCAATCAATTCTGCTTTATAAGATTCATTATTATTTTAGTATTTAACCCTCTGCTGTTACGTAGATGTTGTATCAAATCCTTCTTCAGTTAAATGTAATGTACGTTTAATCCCAGCCCGTATTTCGAGCAGAGTTCTTTAATTCCTTTGCAGAAAATTATCACTAAATCGCACATGAGATTTATCATTGCTGTTTCATTGGAATCCTAGAATCCATTAATAATTATTTAATGATAATTTGATTAATGATTCAATACTTCATCACCAATCACTGCAGCATTGAATTACATGTTTACTTGTACTTGCATCCCATAATCACTCGGCAATCTATCACTGCATCACTGAATTACAATTGCAAATAAATCCACAATTAAAGCTGTGAGATGTGCATGGAAAGGAGAAAAATTAATGAAATAAAGGCTCCAATTTGAACATTGCAGAATATGACATATTTAATGATGAAATGATATAAAAAATTTGAAACTTGAAAAAGAAACAAACTAATATACTTTGAAATTATAGTATTCTAATAGTTAGATATTTTGAAGGTGAATGCAAATCACTGCATTTCAGATAAAAATATAAATGAACTTTATTGTCAAAAAAAGCAGTTGCAAACTACATATGACCATGTGGGGGATAATAAACTAAGATACTTATTATTAGTTAAACAATGTTAATTATCACTAGGTTAGTTTCACAATTCTTCATACTGTTATAGTGTATTGTCAGAGCACTGCACCGTTTTGAGGTGATTGTGCTCAGCTTCCTTCTTTTGGCAAAACAGTTATTACACTTTGATCTGATTCTGGTTTTTATTTGAGATATTAGCTTGTTAACACCACTATCTGCAGAGACATTCAGAACATAACCTGACTAAAACAGAAAATTAATTGTAATAATTATAATTCAACATTATGAGCATGTGGGGAATAATAAACTCCCCTGAAACAAGCAATGGAGCATCCCATCAATTCCAATCAAGGGCCCAAGGGCAGTGGCAATTTTATATTTATAAAAAAATCAAATAATTTTAATTTTGTAATCAAATCAGTAATTAATGTTAGATGATTTTGTGATCCAGAAATCTCCCCAATAGTTGGCTTGTACTTCCTGTATTAGAGTAACATTTCAGAATGTATTCTTCTTGATTCTTAGATATTTTCCCCATTTATTTTTTTATCTAGTTTTCTCTGTCTTCTTAACCAACTAAACTATCCCTATCACCAATCATACTTTTCCAACGTTTGTCAGGGCCGAAGCTACAGTCTGAACTGAAATAAGGAAGTAAAATATTATAGTGTGAGAAGTTATTTTATATGGAGATTCATGATATGCATTGAATGCGTTAGCATAATGAAACAAAAGATTTATTTATAGTCTAAGCCATATTACTTGAAAAGAGATGTGAAAAAAACATTGGTTTATTCATAGACCTATCACGTGAAATTATCTTTCTCTATACTGGGGCTTAGAAATAAACTAGTGAATCTCAATTTGCAACTGTTCCTGAATTAACAACTCTGATCTTCATATATTTTGACTTGCTTTGTTCCAGATACCCTGAAATGTTAATTGTTCTAATGAGAGCAATTTTTTAAGGACTCTTACTTTCTGCTGGGAGCAAAAAATTTGTCTTTTATAAATAAGTAAAAATGATCTACATAAACCTGTGAAATATAAATCGGAAAATGTCTCCTTTTATGTATAACTTAATTTGGAAAATTAGTTGTGTGAAAATTAGTTGTGTTTTTTCTAAGGTTCTTGCCCAGTTACAGAGGGTGAAATTATGACTAGGAATGAAATAAATTCAAGAGAAGTATCAAAAAGATGTATAATCATCACTGTCATGTGAACTGATCTTTCTCAGAAATCAGCCCAGAAATGAAATTTTCAAGTTCAAAACATTTTTGAATTGATAGCTGTGATCTGCATTGAATTTGACACAATTTCTTTATGGTTTCCGTAAGTTTCAAATGCAAAAAGTTTCAAAAATTAACAAGGAAGTACAATTGACTTTGGGAGACTTAGTTGTTTTTGGAATGTTGGCAGGAAAAAAAAAGTAGAAGCTACAGCTTATGACAAAAGTGTGCTTTTTAAACAATTTGCAGAGATTAAATGATGAAAAGGAATATTTACAAATAGTGATAAAATATATGAAATTCTGGTAATTATTAATTGTGTTTTAAGTAATGTACATTGTATAATGAAATACATCATTCCTAAATTTTGTTCAATCATTTTTGGTTCTTTGCAACAATTAAATTTATAATAGTCCTCTGCAACAATTTATATATACTGTTTTTTTTGTGGGGGCTCTTTAATTATTTTCAAGCAAGCAAGGGATTATCTCATGAAATCTGATTAAGGGCCCTCAGGCTATGGCTGACCTATTTCTTCAACACCCCCCCTCCACCTCCAGCTAAATTTATAAGCAGTTAATCATATCATGGTAAGAACTCTCTGAAGACGAAAATAAAAATACTTGTTATATCAAGAAATACAAGAAAGCTATTCAACAAATATGCATATGTATAAAATCTGTCTTTATCCAAAGGACAATTGGAGAAAAACCTGAGCCAGGATGTAAGTAAACTTTTCCATCAATCATCTGTATTGAGTAATTAATCTATATTTTGCATTGAAATAGTAAATGATATGTCCACCTAAATTCAAAATTAAATGAAACAATAATATAATAATGTTTTCAAAGTCTATATGTAGTTATCAATTTGTAATTATTGAGTAAAAAAAAGGTGTAGAATATATAATGAAATTATAACTTAACTGATAGTATTCATATAAGTTAATGAAAGCACATTTTTGGTAACATTTAAACAAACATGTAATATATTTCACAGTAAAATAAAGCATATTAACCATAACTGTTTTGGTGGAAGCGGTTTAAAATTTTTGAACGAAACCAATATGATGCTCAACCACTATCAATGTCACCCTCAATTTCATGGGATGTTGGATTTTAAGATGGATATTTGTTTTTTATGTAAAGTGTTGTTTTATGAAATTTACCAAGGTTCCTTAAGTTAACTTTTAACTATAAGTAACATTACTTTATATTTTACATCTTAATTGAATCCATTACGTTTTCCAGATTTTTGCTATTGATAGGTTTAATTTTCAATAAATAACTTTTCACTAGTTTTTTTATATATATGGTAGTAATAAATGTTCAGATATGGGTAAATTGGTTGTGTTGTTAACAAAAAGTAACTTAGAACAGTTTCTCACATATTTTACTGTTTTCTTTGAAGTATTTTGTGGTGTCATTATTTTTAATGCCATCTCTCATGTGTCAGTTAAGGATATGCACAAAGATATAGTCTTCAAGAAGTAGTAACTGCCGAGATATTTTTGATTTAAATAGTAAAATCACCAGTTTTAGTAGCTATTTTGTATAAGAGATTTTGACTTATATTATAAATAATGTATATATACTAATGTTTTTCCTAGTAAGTTAATTTTTTTAAAAAAAATGTACCTGTTTACAAGAAAACCAATAAAGATTTATATATTAACTATTGACCTAAAACTACAGTGCCAACACTGTCAGAGGTCTATGTGAGATTGATGAGTGTTCAAATCATTAATTATCTAGAAGGAAATAAATTGTTTTCACCAAGAAAATTTGGTTTCAGAAAAAATCTCATACTTTTTACTTTGGCCTTGATTACATAAAAGACTGTTTGGATGGTAAGTAAAAGATAGTTGCAAAGCTCTTTGATTTCATCATATTCCCATTTAGTCCTGAATCTCAAGTCCTTACTATTTAATGAAAATTCTATAGCCATAACTCATTGATGTGTCTGTACAAGCTGCTTTCTGTAAACATGAGATATGGAACTCAAGGTTACAAAATCAAAGTGTGTCTTAGGAGTCAATTTTGGGCCCTTTGCCGTTTAACATATATATTAATGATTTACTTTATAACATAGAAGATGGCATAATTAGGAGTTTCGTGGTTGCTAGTGATTGTTGTATAAATGTTCTATACAGCCATCCCTTAATCAGAAGTGAATAAAGATTAATATTTTAGAGGGAGGGGGGTCATAAAAGAATACATTCTTGGACATGGGACACTCCAGAAAAACACACCAAACTTGAAGAAATTTAAAAAATTCTAAAGAAAATTGGAAGTTTATGTAATCTAAGTGTTAATTAAGAGGAATACAATAACACCCAATTTTGCGATTATTGTGATATTTTGTGGGATAGGGGAAAGTGATAAATTTGAAACTTTCATTATAATTCGACACGCAAAAAAAATTTCACCTTTTTAAGATACAGAAAAATTTAAATTTTTCAGGGACAACAACAGAATTACNTTTTTTTTTTTTGTGGGGGGGGGGGGGGATCATGATCCCTGTGTCCTTCCCCTTGTATCCATGCCTACCCTTAATTGACAATAGAATATCATCCAAAATTAGCTTAGTTATTGATTGGTTTAATGCAATCTTTCTTGACTTAAACATAGAAAAACTCAAGAATTAGTTATTTCATTTAAGAATAGAAGACCTAATGATGTTCAAACTGTTAGACTGAAATTCGTATTTCAGTACAATTTAAAATAAAATAGCAATCTAGCTCTAGGCATTTAAAACCTAATTTAACTAAAGCCATTTAAGTGAATAGAAAATTGAGTATGACTATATCGATAGTGCTATTGTCAACTAACACTGTCAATTCATTGTCATCTAAATTATGGGGCTACATTTTGGGCAATTTATTCATTTTCTGAAGCTATATTCATACTTTAGAAAAGGGTAGTTTGAACATTATATAAAATACCTGCTAGAGCTGGCTGCTGGTCAATGTGTTAGATGCAGTGTTCAGTCACTTCCTTATATTTTTGTACCTAATTGTCTGTAGGTAGAAAAACACCTTTCTCTTTTCAAATGCAAAAACGTTTACAATTGTAACACAAGGAACAAAATGGATCTAATCAGATTATTTACCAAGTAGAAGAATAGTATTAGACACGCAGCTTCAAAATGGTACAACCATCTTTTTCATACAAATAAGAATTTAGATGAGAAAAAGTTTAGGAGATGGATGAAATTCATCCTCTTTTAAACATTCTTTTTATGCTATTAATGATTTTTATGCATTTGAATTAGATCATCTACCGTACTTTTCAGTACACCTAATATGTTTTTACTTATTACATGACGTATGTTTTTTATGACATGAATTTTCATTACAATAATTGTTTCATTCCTTGTATCCAAAGTCAGACATAAAGGTTAAGGCTTACCTTGTATGGAAAATGTAAACCTCTCTGTAAAATAAAAAACCTATTACAGATAAATGTTTATTGACCATAGAAATGGCTGGCAGTAATTTAATTTAAATGACTTTTTAAAAATCAATTATTTAAATAAAATTTAATGAAGTTTACAAAATTTTTCTTTTTTTCTTCTTTTTTTCATGATGTTTATTTTGTGCTTTTGAGTAGGTACATAGTTAAATAAATAAAATGATTTGTCAATGATAATTAAAATTAATTTTTCTTCACAAATTAAAAATTAATACTATAATGAGTAAAATATATTTATTAAATGCTCTGCATAAAAAGTATGAGCTTCAGTCTTTTCTTCTCCTAGAGTATTTCTTGTTTTGTAGAGCATGAGTCCAAATGTTGGAATCACATTCTCAATATTAGTCACTCTCTCACTTACCCATTTAACATCGTCAGCAAGGTCACGAGTGTGGCTTCACCATTGGATTTTCAAATAAGAGACCCATGCATAATTTATTGTAGGTCAGATTATATGGCATTGTGGGTTTAGTGGGAATACCTAATGTTGTAAAGAAAATATAGAACAATAGAAACTACTCAATATGAAGTTGTCAGAAATTTTTTTACTTTTGACCCAGGAACTTCAATTATCCAAATATTTAATTATTCAAACTGGTATCATTGAGAAGAAATAATTGCGATGGTTACCATGTCTTCATTACCTTTCCCAAAATGTAAAGAGACAAATTAACAATTAGAGAACTAACAAATCTTATTCGGTAGATTAAAGTTAAGCATTTTCTCTCTTCCATGAACTTCTATGAGGAAGATATCACATGAAATGAATTTTGATTATCCTATTTTTATATTATCCAAACAAACCCTGACTACATTAATTCGAATGATTTTTTGGATTGCGGGAGATATGCTAAATGCTTGCTGTGTAACAGAATATTAAATCACTTTAAGTGGTTTAATATATACTTGTATTTTAAAGCTAATCATATATAGTATAAAAAGTACAAAAATGAAGAATGCAAAGCAGTGGTATTATTGCACATGACAATGTGTAAAACTAGATTTATCAGTTCTTTACGCAGTTAAAAATAAAATGTGTTCTGAGAATTAGTCGTCCTCCATCAGTGACAGATCTNGGCTAACTGGGGTATTTTTGTTTATGGGTTTACAACACAAAGTTTATAAATAATATCTATAAATGAAATGAATAAAATAAATAATTAACAATTAAAATTTTTGTATTATTAATAACAATAACAATTATTTATTACAATTATTAATATGGTATTAATTTTTTCAATCTTGCATTATTAATTTTATTAATCTTATATTATTAACAACAATAACAATTCTATTTTTAATTACAATAACAATTATTAATCTTGTGATACTTTTACAAAGTATTCCAATTATCAATTTCAATTTTATCAATTAAGAGTTCACATCCAATTGGGGGCGGGGGTGCTATAGGTCCCTTATCCCACTCCCATAGATCCGCCTCTGCACTCCATCATATTTTCCAAACATTTATGACCTAGTTAGAAAGAAAATGAAGAACTGTAGGAAAAGTAGCAAAACTATATAGAACCTCATTTTTCTCGTAGGTATTCTGAATATATTTGATTTTGTTTTTTTGGCAATTTTTTTTTCTTTTATGAGTAATTTGTTATAATTAAATTGTTTTATGGTATTTGTGAATTCATGTTGTTTATTGCATTAAATAAATAGACATTATTGAAAAAAAAAGCAGTCGTAAAATGTGTATGACCACACAGGGGGCAGTAAACTAGATTAATCTCCAGACACAAGCAAGGGATTATCCCATCATTTCCGATCAAGAACCCATGGGCAGTAGCGGATTTAGTATTTATAAAATAAATTATTTAACAAGTACATACTGTTATCTATTTATTCTTTCAAATTAAATTGTGTATTTTTGTGCAGTAAAAATTCAAGATTGATAAAACAAAGGTATTAATGACATTCCCGCCCGAGGAAAATCCGCCACTACACAGAGGAAAACCAGAGAAAAACCCGGGCCAGGATGGGACTGCAGATATAATGTGCACAACAGTGCTAAAGTTGTGTACAGTTGAAAATAAACTATTAAAAACAGAAGGGAGCAAAACAACATGCATGGAAAAGGAATTTAATCAATATCTAGATTACTATAACCAGGGCATGATATAGTATAAGAGATATTACCATCCTTTACATCATCCAAAATCATGCGGAAAACCATATTTGTTAGGAAATTGACTCTCTCATTAACTTGTCTTATTAAAATCTGTAAATTCTTTTACATTATAGAAACAATAGCACATTAGAAAGCTTTAAACTGAGAATTTAAGAGATTCAATTGATTTATATCTCATATTTTTGGGAAGAGAATTACACAAAATTATTCCTGAATGATATGGGCCTCTTTGGCAAAGAGTTGTTGACTCGCCAGGACGATGAGTATTAACCTTAATAGGAGTGTTGTGTTCATAAACTTGACTATTTCTTCCAGAGCAGGGATGGAATTTTAGTAGTTCTGTCTTAACAAACACGACTTACTTCATAAATGTACATACAAGGGAGAGGGAGATAATTTAATTCTTTAAAAAGAGGTTTACATGAATTTCGGGTGTGAGATTTATGTATAATCCGATCTATTCTCTTTAGGATTCTAAATGTTAGAATGCTCCGAGTGGATTGGCCCCAGAAGATAATGCCGTACCGTAAATGAGAAAAATATTAGCAAAATACACGCAGCGAGAAACGTATTGACTAACAACGTTAACTAAAATTCGGAATGCGTTGCACAATTTGCATAGTTTGGAATTCAGATTATCGATTTGTCAATTCCATTGAAGATTATCCTGAAAATGAAACCATTTTTTTTGTTATTTTGAGAATTTTTTAGTGTTCCGTTTATCGACAGGATTCTAGGAGGAAGAGAATTCGCTTATCTATTGCGAAATGACATGGATACTGTTCTATCAGTATTAATAATGAGACTATTTGAATTAGTAGATTTGTGTTCTCAGCAAAGAGAACCATTTTGCAATCGGGTGTGGTGGATGACATATCATTTTCGTAAAATAAGAAGAATAAAGGATCTAAAATTGAACCTTTGAGGACGTCTGTGTGAAGTGATAACACTGATAAATTCACTAGCGTTAGTCTCGAAAGTGAACATAAAATGCGTTAAGTGTGTGGATGTATTTGGTGTACTACTGATTTTGATATTTGATCTATTTTAGATTAATAAGAATTTAAAAAATTCCATTATTTCCAGTTTTTAAATTGTAGTAGAATTAGGATGTTTTTCTCAAAAAAGTATTATGAGAAAATGTTATGTAATTTCATTCAATCCGGCTTCATTACCGTGATGGAGCGTCTAAATCCCTTCACTGATGCGGTATCGAACGCTTGGGATTCTGTGTGGCGTCAGGTGCGTATTTTTGCGAACAGCGATTTCGTGCTCTCGACTCCCAGCCAGAGCAAACCTTTCCTGTTCCGTAGAGCGCTAGCAGGGTCTTAACCATGATTTAAGGATAAATCTTTACGTCTCACAATCTCCTAAAAGAATGAACTTAAAATTGTTGATGGATTGTTTATTTATTTTATTAAATCATGGATAGAATGACCGCCTTGTCTAAGAACAGGGTAATTACAAGGCTCTTCCATATTTTTCTTTCCTCCTCCGTTTATTTTACTCCTTATAGTGTCGCATTATCACTGTTTATACCCGTGTTCGTATCCCTGCCACAGGAAGCGGACTCTAAACCGTCTGTTCTCTTTGTCTTTTCCTTCATCCTTTGTCGTTTGTGTTATTTCACAATGTCTGTCTCAAAATTCTGCTGTCTTACAAAAAAATTCCTCTTTATTAATCTTCTTGTTCCTTTTTAATGCATCTCTTATGTCCTAGATGGATGACGAAATATCTATATGCACTGTCTCTCTTAAGTTGTAATTTCCTTGTTCATATCCCTTAGTTCAAAATCTCCATTTGTTTTCAAAAATTGTAGATATCTTGCTCGTTCCTCCCCGTATCCCACATCTGATGGTCTCATTCTTCTCCACATACATTTAGTATTCTCTCTTAGTCCTCGTTTGTTCAAAAAGTCATTGAACTTCCCACGACCTGAAATAAATTCAATTACATATGAATTTAAACGAAACCATTTACCTTCCATGTATGCAAAACTAACCTTTTGTATATAATTGAATGTTATTCTTCCTTTTATACTATTACACCACCTGGTTTGCCATGCTTCCAGAACGTGCTTTATTAGTTCCTTTCTTGATTCTTTTTTATCTATTGTGTAAACCGTTCCATCGATTTATATTTTCCCATCAATTTCTGGCAATATACTGAATTTCAATTTGGTAATATATAAGTCAGAAGTTAGGACCCCATGTAAAATTTCCCAAGTTTCTGTGGATATTGTTTTATATGCCCTTCCAAATTTGAGTAAACATGCCCGTGTTATTTGTTTTAGCCCCACCCATGGCTCAGGTGGTAGTGTTGTCGCTCATCACCGACTCATCCCGGGATCTATTCCCGATGCGGTCAGAAAATTTGAAGCTTTTCACATTAACGTCCCCGTTCATATAGCTGTGACTTGTGAAAAGCAAACTTTCCTTCCTCTATCCAACTACTCCTAGTATAAATAACTCTATTACCAACTACTTCTACTAACCTCTCCACGTGGGCCAAGTTGATGGTAAACCCAGCTAACCGGACCACATATTAACAATAGCCTTCCACCCAAGTTCTGACTCTTATCGCTTCATGTAGATAAGCTTCAATAGCACGCTACATTTCCCATTTACTAATACAATATTTGTTTCAGCTTCCGCAATATGTGAATAAGTGCAAATCTGTGTCCCCATGTCGTACTCCCATACGCTAGAATTGGTCGTATCGCTTCTTTATATAATTTGACCTTATCCTTTTAGTTAATATTATATTCCGTTAGACCTATGTGTATTAGTCCACTATACACACGCTTTGCTTTTGCTGCTACATATTCAATATGGTCTGTGAATAATAATTTTTCGTAAAGAAGTAACCCTAGAAACTTGTGTTTACGCACAAATTGCAACTTTTCGCCGTATAATTTCAAACGTGGATTCCTTCTATTTTCCTTACTACGGCCACACCGCATGATCTTAGTTTTTGAGACTGATACCGTAATCCATATTTTCTTGTAATTTCCTCCAATATCATCCTAGCAGCTTGACTTTTAACTTGCAACTGTATGCGACTAGTTCCTTCTATCAAAAGTGTCGAATCATCCGCATAGACAACATGAGTAATATTTTCCCTCATCGAGTCTTCTAAAATATTATACATTATAAGGTTCCAATGGACCAGTCGCAGAACCTTGTGGACAGCCACAAGACGCTAACCTTAAAATTTGTTCTTCTCCAATCTTTAATTAAACATTCCTATCTTCTAGATACGACTTGACTAATCGTTGTAAATATGCTGGTACTTTCTTCAGTTTCATTGAACCTTTAACAAGAGCCAATCTGCATAATCTAATGCTCTTTCCACACCCAAGAACTTACAAAGGAAGTACTTTGTTTCCCTTTGGACTATGTCATCTAACATTTTCCATTTTCTTTTAAATACGTTCCTTTTTTGGGAATATCCACCTGTCCAATACTTTTCCAAATGATGGCATTGGCGATATCGGTCGGTATGAATTTTCATTTTTGGGGTCACGTCCCATTTTTAGGTATAATTTTATTTCCGTTTTTTTCCCTCTGTTGCAAAAAATAGCCTTATGCTGTGCAACTCTGCATGGTCTTGGGAAATCGTTTTTGTATGATTCCGAACACTTTGTGGCCTGTATCATGAGTTATCATATCAAAACCCGGGCTTTTCCGATGTTTCAACTTTTTCACAATGCTGTTCATTCTTTGTATAGTTCACTCTTTATTTGCTCTACTGGATTGTACTTATTCCAATTTATTAATAAATTGTGTTTTTTACGTACTGGATATATTTCATTTTGTATCTAATGCCCATATCTATCTAAGATTGCTTTATATCCCCATCTAACTCTATACTGTGCCGCATTGTCTCCTGTTTACTTTTTCCAGCTCCCAACTTGTTAGACATACTCCAGCAGGAACGTTGCATTTTTAAATACTATACTCAGAATAATCTAGAGTTCGATAACAATTTGTACATGTAAAATAATTT
Organism: Laupala kohalensis; assembly: GCA_002313205.1. Taxonomy (NCBI): domain Eukaryota; kingdom Metazoa; phylum Arthropoda; class Insecta; order Orthoptera; family Trigonidiidae; genus Laupala; species Laupala kohalensis. The sequence continues at coordinate 2,198 of NNCF01130838.1, read as the reverse complement.
TTTTGTGTTAAATTACAAACATATTGACATTCTATTAGTATTATAACCCGCAGCTAAATTTTTATCTTATCTAGGAAATTTTGCTGAAATTTTTGAATCCGCCTCTACCTTAGGGTCCTTGATCGGAATTGAAGGGATGGCCNGGAAACAAGCAAGGGGCCAGTAGGTATATTGGCCGGTTTTGACTCACTGACACATACGAAAATAACATGGGGGACGGATATCCGGTTGCGCTAGCTTTCCGGATGTGGTCAGATAAGAGCTTATCACCGGATGTTGCGGTCAGATAAGAGCTTATCACCGGATGTTGTGGTTTTGATAAGAGCGTATCACCGGATGTTGCTGTCTGATAAGACCCTATCACCGGATGTTGTGGTCTGATAAGAGCGTATCACCGGATGCTGTGGTGAGATAAGAGGGAAAGCAGGTTGCAACATGTATCGCGGGTGACCTTGTGGGTTTTCCCCAGGATGATGCAAAGTTTGGAAGTTTTTCCCCATGACCTTGTGGTTGGGATGATGCAATGTTACCCAATAGCAGAGGAGGGGGGGGAATGATGATGCAATGTTATGTAATAGGGTAGAAGAGGGGGATGATACGCAAGAGCAGAGGTGGGGGATGATGACGTCATGTGATGCAGAGGGGGAGTGGAGGGGGAATTTTTATCCAAAAAAAAATGCTATAGAAGAGGTGTGAAGCGGTAGGCTGCTAGAGCGACTATGATTTTTACTATGTGAGGCAAGCTACATGCTATAGCAGAGGGGAAGGGGGTGGGGGGTGGAAGAGTACACGTCATCAGAAGAAGGGTGGGGGTGGGTTGTGATGTAACATATTTCATTTTCAAAAAAAAAGATCTCAGAAAAAGGGGTGGGGGTAAAGGATGCTGAGGGAGTGGAGGAGTTTTATGGTTGAAGCATAGGATGTATAGCAAATCAATATTATGGAAAAAAACAATTATTTTCATCGATACAGCTATGGTCTTGAATCAATAGATGTTAGGTATAGGTTTGAGGGCGTGGGTGGAGATTATGCTACACAATTCATTTATTCATAAGATATGTGGGGGTGGGTAAATGATGATAGCGAAGGGGAGAGGGACAGGTGTGAGGGAGTGGGTGGAGATCATTTTACACATTTCATTTTCAGAAGAAGGGCTGAGGTGGGTAAAGGATGTCATGTGAGAGAGGTGGGGATATATATCCAATATTTATGTAACATAATAAATTTTCTAAAAAAAGACATCAGAAGAAGAGCTTGGAGAGGTAGAGATGCTGATGGAAAGGGGGTAGGGGGGTATGGAGAGAGCATATGATTTAAATCATGTGGGAGGAGGTGGGGGGTATATGATGTATATCTATTATTTATGTATCACTATTCATTTTCAAAAAAATTTAGCATACCCTAATATTTTAAGAAGTGGAAGGGGGGAGAGCAAATGACTGAAGGGAGGGAGGTGACATATGATTTATATCAAAAATAAAATAATAATGTTTATTTATGCTACATAATTCATTTTCAGAAGAAGGGGAGGGAGGTAAATGATGATGATAGAACATGAGGGGAAGGAGGGGATGGATATATGATTTATATCAATTATTTATATTACATAATTCATTTTCAAAAAAAATTAACATACCCTTACATGAGAAGAAGGAGTGGGGGGAAAAGGAGGGGAGGTGGAGAGGGTTGGAGAACACACGATGTATGCTACCCAAATAGTAAAGATTCATACAAACCTTTTTCAAATGTAAGATGTCATCTTTCAAAAAAAACATTGTAATTAATGATTCAAAAAATGGATGATGAAATTCAGCCCTGAAAGAAGGAAAAAAAATGGAGGGGAGAGAAAAAAAAGACAACGATGTTTAAAAAAATATTTATATATTCTTTAAAAAATATATATAAAAGTTCTGCACACTGTTCATGCACCATCATAGGAATGCGGAAGATTTTCGCATGTTGTTGTGATACCCACATTCAATCACATCCAACGTGGTATGTATCATTGAATGACCAGCTGATAGACATCCATCTCATCCATGCTTCATAGCTCTTCAATGCGAAAGTGGCCCCACGGTAAACTATTTGTCTTATCCAGCCAATAGCGTTTGTCATCGGAACACTGAAGAGATCTCTTCTGTTGCTCAAAAGAATATACGCGATGTGCTTTGGATCGAATAAAATGTTGCATATCCATT
>NNCF01130837.1:0-20210 GCA_002313205.1 Laupala kohalensis | reverse complement strand
GGGGGGGGGGGACTATAGCCCCCTTCAGTCCCCCCACCCCCGAGATGCGCCACTGGGTGAGGATGCACCACTAGTGGTGCTGTGAAGCGGGAGCGTGTGGGAGCTACGTTCCTTTTCGAACAGTAGGGCTTATCATGCTCGCACTTCACTTGGCATATTTGATGTATTCACAAACATGCCATCCCCACGGGCTAAACAAGCAAGTAACTCAATCATGCCAAATGTGTTTGCTTGTACCAATCATGGACGTGTTGACAGGTGGAACAACACATTTTTTTTCTTTAATTTGTGTTATTAACACAAGTTGCATAAATATATAGCACAAAAATACCATGGCAAACAAGGCGCTGGTGGATGTTGATAGTTCACATGCTCAAATGCGAGGATTCATTTCATATAATTCAAGAAACCTTAAATATGTCTCGTTATTCCAGTCCATAGACATGTTGTCCACAGTTATAAAAGGACTATAGAATACAAAAGGTCAAAATTATAAGTTTAAGAATCAGAATATCAACAAGCGATCGCGCGCGCTCTAGTGAGTGAAACAGAATTAACGTACCTTATTTGTGTCCTTTGGTGTGCGACTAAAACCCTACAAGAGGACGGATACGGGTGTTCGCGTATTTGCCGCAATAGAGCAAGGACAACAAATACAGACAGATAACTCATGGACACTTGACGTGTTGGCAAATACGGAACGCCAAAATAAGTACCGGTATCAGTATACACATGGGCCTCCTAAGTAAAGAAAATTATATTACGTAATATGTACTATTGCCCTTATTAATTTTATATCAATATGCGGCACAACGAAATAACCGTACAGCACCATGCTCCGGAGTGACTTGAAGTATGAAATCTAATATTTTGGTGCTAAATAAAGATGAGTGCCTAGTGTTTAAAAAATTAACAATAGACGTTAAAGTTGTCGGTAAACGCTAACGTACTCAGATACTCAAGAATGTACTCGAGTATCTCTTGGTTTACGATAATTTTCTTCTCCGGGTATACACCTTAAATGCCACGATGGAAAAAATGTATGCCCTTAAATATACGTCCTCAAAATAACCGCATTATACTGTGTCACTGGAAGTAGTGAAAACATGGCCTGCAACGTGTAACATGTGATATGACGAAGGATTACAGCAACATTTAACATTTATCGTCTACCTCTAGTCTACTACAGTGTTGGAAACGTCTACTGGCTTTGTTTCATTTTGACACACAGAGTTTAGAGGAAGAATAAAAAAATACGAGAAAGAGCATTTACTGTTTAATTGTGTCTTATTACTGTTTTATTATGTAATTCTACAGCTTCCGTAAATTCTGTATCAGAAAAGCCAAAATTCTTCGTCCTCTCTGTTGAAATTACCTCTGTGATTTCTATCTTTCTCCTTTGAATTTCAGGCGTCGACTTTTGACGATCCCTGCAATCGAACCCCTCTCATCGTCCACACTTCTGTCATTCCCATACAAATGGTCATTCCCATACGGTCGATACATTGGTCGGTCTCTCTTATCCCCGGCAACAGAAATAACACTTTGCATTCGTATTGAGGAATTGCAAAAGTATAACTCAATCAGAAAAAGAAGAATTTGAAGATTGAACTTTTCTTGGCTTTGCGAAATGTCCATATGTTAACTGAATCTCTGAATGTCTTGAGATGAATTGGTCAACTTGCAGATCTCTCACAATGTTGCTAATATGGGAATGGGTTAATGAATACGGGAATGACATGATTGGGCGGGCATCAATTGCGCAGAAATCCAACCTTCCTTGAGATCGGGATTTATAGTATCGGGCGTCTCATAAGCATTCCGTGATGTATTCCGTGATATATTTTACTGTCTGGAAATTCGTATTCAAATCAAATTTCTTGCCATGCGGTTCCGTGCGCTGAATTTATTAAGTTTATTACTTAATTTTCTAAATATTTGCTAAGATTTTCCATCGTTGGGCATTACGCGCATTGATAGCCCTTTAAAAACTTTGGAACTCTTAAAGTGTAAAGAATCTACATGAATACGAGGGTTGCAACTTATGTATCCGGAATAATAAAAAAAAAATACTCATCATTGAAAATTATTTTATTGTTTTTCAAAATATTCTCCGCGATGATCGATACAAGTTTGCATACGTTTCAATCAATTTTTATAGCAATTCTTCCATTCCGATTGAGGCATTTCTAAAATATGCATTTTGAACGCATCAACCGCGTGTTCTGGCGTCGAAAATCGTTGACCGCATAGTTTATTCTTGACGTAGGGGAACAAAAAGAAATCATTTGCTGCCAAGCCAGGGCTGTATGGCGGATGACCCATCAACTCGATGTTTTGAGCGGTCAAATATTGAGTTGTTTGGCTCGATTTGTGTGAGCTCGCGTTATCGCGGTGAAGAATGGTTCTGCGATTCAAATTGGTTGCATCTTCAAATACTTGTGGCAAACGAATGATTGGGTACCATTCAGAATTGACCGTTCTACGATTCTCTAGGGGCACTGTAGCCACATATCCACTTATTCCAAAATTTGGCGACCATTTGCTTTGAAGTGCTTCTTGCGCGAACAACTTTAGTTGGGTTTGCTTCATTTTGGAAGACCCATACAGTCGACTGTTGTTTACTTTCGGGTTCATACGCAAATATCCACATTCGTCACCTGTATAGATATTATACACGGCTTTTCAAGCACCACGATTGTATTTTTTGATAATTTCTTTGTACCAATCAACACTTTTTTTTAGCGATTGTCAAGTTACGCGGAATGCAACGCGAACAAAGCTTTTTCACGGCTAAATGTTCATGTCAAATCTTGTGTATGCTTGTCCTAATAATGCACACTTTACATACCGCTCTTACATTATCAGTTCGCGCCTAGCATCTATGTTTTCTAGCACAACAACCTATTTCGGACGACCTTCTTTAAATTCATCCGTGAGCGAACAATGGCCACGATTGAATTCACAAAAGCAATGATATACAGTGGTTGTGGATGGTGCTTCATCGTCAAAAGTCGAAGTCAGTTGGCCGATGCACTGTTGTTGAGATAATTCACTTCGAAAATCATAGTAAAACATCACAGGAAAATGTTCGCGACTTAATTTCATTTGTTGACTGAGATGAAACTTTCTTGTCAATGTAAACAACACAAAACGTTCTGAGTTTCTATGTGGTTAAAATGTCGAATTTTACGATTGTTGCGTTAAATTGCGCAAAGCAATAACATTGTTGCCAATTCCGGATACATAAGTAGCAACCTTTGTAACAGTATACCAAATTTTTAAAATCATTTTCGTTTTTCCTCCTACTTTTTTATGATCGCATTATAATTTTTATCATCCTCCAATCTCTGACGTACTGTAGAGATGTAGTTTGAATGACGAATTAAAAATCATTTGGGCGTTAATGAATTAATGTAATATGGTACTAGTATTCGCTGTACACAGCCATACATTTTGGCAATGGCGTGATGGTAGATGTTAACAGATACTTCTCTTCTTTTGACTACCTGCTTCGGTATCTGCGAAATTGAGGAAACTTTTCTAAGGTTTTCTTGAGTACTCTGCACAATTAAGACAATTTCCTGCGCATTTGATACGCGACCAATCTTTTCAAGGCTGGAAGTAGGAGGTCGTAGGTTGGAAAAAATGAATTACTTGTACCTGTATTGGAAGTGCTGCTAGGTGGTACGTCGTCCTCCTCCTGCGACATGGCACGCATCGCTTCAACGGACGCTTTCGCCTGCTGTGCGGTCAGCTCGTGCTTCTGCCTGCAACAGAAAGTAAATTGTCTTGGTGGTACGAACTAAGAAATGTTAAGTGAGACGGGGAGTAATTTCTACTGCTCATTCGGTTTTCAGGTTTTGAATCCGCCTCTGCCTTAGGGCCCTTGATCGGAATTGATGGGATGGTCCCTTGCTTGCTTCCGGAGAGTAAATTAGTTTTTTTTCCTCCACGTGGTTATACGCAGTTTGTACTGTTTTTTGACAATAATTTTTTTATTATTATTATCATACAGTTCATTTTGTACTTTGTTTCCATTTTGTAACTAAGTGGCACTTTAGCGATGTCTGTAAAGACTGATCCAACTCTGCACAGACCTCACGGAAGAAATTCGTTCATCCATTTCAACTACAACAATACTTTTCCTGTAACAGACCATCTCCGTAGAAAGCCTCAACCACTAATGCAGGCAATATAGAGATCAATTTGTTTATTATCGTAGTATTTGTTCTCATCCATGGTGCCTCGTGACTACGTGATTTGCATACTGTAAACAAAGACAATATTCTTATTTTTCCCATTCTTCGAAATCATGCCTTGTTTTAATTATTTTAGTGTGCAAAACATTTTAAAATTACAAGAATGCCATTATTGGAATTTTACTTTACGTGATTTTTGAAATTATACGTTATATTGTATGTCTACGTACAAGTGAAAATTACCATGGACCGGGACTCGAACCCGGGACCTCCTGCTTTGACCGCAGACCTTCAATTTTCAAACACTCCCCCGTCCCCCCTCCGAGAAGGTACTCGGAAGTTGCGAGTTCAATATGTTACTTTGTTTTTGAAAATTACATGAAAATTTGGGGTGACATGAAGATTCATTCTCCAATTGTTTTCGAGACTATTTCAACTTGTCCTCGAGCAACTTAATGCGACGGGTAAAATTGATGTCTGTGAGTGAGTGTCATATGTAGGGTTAGGATTTCTAGGAGTGCACCTTTTTTCTTAAAGTTTTTTCGGAAAGGTACCAGTGAAATTTTGTCTCTAGATGAGTAAGGACGCATTTTGTCAACACCTTTTCCCTTTATTTTTGGTACCTTTATCCTTTTTTCTCCCAAACATGCCCATAANCCTTTATTTTTGGTACCTTTATCCTTTTTTCTCCCAAACATGCCCATAATCCCTCTTTTCAGTCGCGGTGATTGGAAATCAAAAGTGGGGAGGGGAGCCAAATCAAATATTGACAATTTTCATTAACATGAAATTTTCTGCATATTTCCACTACGTATGATTTAAATAATTAAACAAATCAANGTTTTAGAGGGTTAAAATGAAATTTTTATCTTTCCTTAAAAAAGTGAGGGGGCGGCGGCCTAATCGCTGCCACTGCCCCTTTTACTGCAATTTTTCAAAAATCTTTTAGAGCACATTTCATTTATAACATATACGACTAGCGAGTTTAGTTCCATTTATATACGGTTTCGAATCAATATTATGTATTCAATTAAATTAAGGTTTCCTCAGCTAGCAGTGAACACGCAAATTGTAAAAATATGTTTTTTTAGTAAACGCGGGAGCTACACGACTGGATGAACAAGGTCTCATAAATAATAACAATACGATACGTTTATTTCCTACTTTTTCCTTTTTCTAATTAGTGATGGTTTGATGCACTTATTTGCAACTGAATGAAGTAGAAAACGAGCAAGGTGATTTCTCGATTTATTTGAGTAATATAGCACTGTTTTGTCCCTTTCCTCCTTATTGTAGTGTGTTTTTTTTTCATATAAAATTTGCACCTAAAAATTCTAACCCTGATCATATTATGAAAGCTTCTTTCCCCGTTGGTCGGTCAGAAACGCAAGCTTCACGACTCGAGTAAGACACTCACCTGTCATGCATGCGTTCAAGTTCCTTGCGTTGGCGTGCGTGCGCCTGATCCTGCAGACGCAGCAGGTGCGTGCGCTGTTCCCCCAACTGTCCACGCACCAGTTCCCACTCCGCGCGACGATGTTGGGCGCGCAGCAAACTCCAGCGCTCCGATTGCGTCCGCACCAGCAGCCGCACATCGGCGTCACCGCTCAACGCCTTCGGGCTGCATGGGACAAACGAGTCCGTTTACATTTAGATTTTGCTTTCAGATTACATTTAGGATGGTACAAAGCCACCGCAACAGTCGGGATTCTGTTTTCTGCTGGCGGCTATTGCTTGTCGCAACAGTCTTCGCGCATCCGTCTCATGAAATTGATGCATAGATACAGTTGCAAACAGACGTTAGTAGTTAGCAGAGAACAGCATCGCAACGACACCAAGTTCCACTTGAACTGCAAATACATCAGATAATAAGAAGAGAGCCACTACCGATGCGACTACCACTGGTTTGGAGAAGAAATCAACTTGGACATCAACTACATGTCAAAAAGTAAAAAAGATAATTGATGTTATATTGAATGAAAATTGTTGACAGGACCGGAGATGGGCCACGGCACGTCCAGGTCTTCCGCGTTTATGTCAGGGTGGAAATAGTGAAAAGTTGTGGAAGGCGAACGGGTAGTGTAGTAGTTTACACCCCTGCAATCAAAGCAGGAGTCTCGGGTTCGATTCCCGGCTCGTCACCTGCCTGAAAGTTCTAACATTGATACCATGTTTACATCACTGTTATAACTGTGGGACCAGTTATGCACTTACTCCTTGTGAGCTACAAGTCGTTCCACTTCTTCACTCTGTCTCCGGCCTTCGCGTAGAAGTTGCTTGTGGTGCTTTTGGCGCAGAGAGGTTACAGCGTTCCACTGCGTTCGCAGAAGACGATGGAATTCCGGTAGAGCGCGTAGCGGGGCCAATGTCACACTCGAAAAGGGCCATGGCTCTTCACATCCTGGAGGCACAAGTGGATTTTAGTACAGAATTAGTAGGTGCGCGACAAGGGGCCCGCACCACAAAAAATTCTAACAATTAGGAAATTAAATAAAAGAATGCAGGCTTTCACGGCCAGAGTCAATACATGAAAAAACTTCTGGGCTATTGAGCCGTGGTTCATATGAAGAGTCCTTCACAGACGTTTCGGTCGCTGCCTTTAGCGGCGGCCACCTTTAGTGTCATGGGCGCAGGCCTTTCAAACTCATAAGACAAAACATTTATCTTATGCATTTTAAAGAAATAAGTTCTTTAAGGTGTTATATCCGCGTTGACTAAAGTCACTAAACAAACTTGGAAATATTCACCATAGTACTTCTTATAAATTGAAACTTCATTCTACTGATTTTTACTATTGGAAGAGGACAATTACTTTGTAATTTTAAAACTTGATAATTTTAGATGATCGTTTGACTCTTCCTTTGACACAGGTCGCATCGGTACGTGATGCAGCTGCCATTTCCTTTAGAATAGTATTTTCCACAGTTTTTGGTGCTCTATTCTTGTAAATGCCCCGCAAGGTAACATCATGGCGTTCGTTTCTCCATTTACTATATTTTAGTAGGGTTTTTTTCTCTATGTTAAGTCGGTACTTTTGCCATTATATCGAAAAAGCATAAGCCCGCGAAAGTTTCTCCATATAAGTCCAGAGTAATTTAGAGTCAAATAATTGAACATTTTGCGCCGTTAGGGTATGAACATTCATCACCACTAGATACAGAATGTTTTGAACCATCATTTGAAACATTTTTGGGGGGTACTTAAGCCTAGTCGCTCTGACACACATAATACCTGAACAAGCTATTTTCAAGGCTAATTTTTTTTTAAAAAAGTTCGGGGTCTCCCCGACCTCCATTGACCTGGGCAATATTCCATACCCCCCTCCGGAGGGCCTGCACCACAAGTGTCTACAGATCCTCCGGCCCTATATGGAGGGAAAAGGATGCGGATGGGAGCACCTGATTAAAACATTAGTCGTGTGGAAATAACGGTGAGCTGGGATTCGAAGTTATGTCCGTTCTTCCTGCAATGTGTTCAAGGGGTCTTAACCATTGTGCCATCCCTTTGTCCCCTTCTCGAACCTTGTCATCGTTCCCACCTCGGGTCTCTACTCAGAAGGACTAGTGTCTGAATGGTAACTAATACTGAGTGAAAAGTATGGGTTTCACATGTTACATGCTTGTGGGGATTTACAGAATCTCTTAAATTATTGTTAACCACACACCAGGTAACATATTAATTATGTAATGGTGAATGAAAATGGGGGACGGGATCGAGATTCGAACTTCAGCTCAACGCTCTGATGCGATTTTAATCAGTTAATCAGATATTTAATCTGTTACCTGGCAGTGTAGTTAACCGAAATTTAAGAGATTTCTGTTTGTGAACTCCAGAATTGGAAAATAACTATCCACAATCAAGTACTTCCTAAGGGAATCGCCTCGTATGAGGTTTCGAATCTGTATTGAGATCACCTCAGAGGTCTGTGAGTCTCGCAAGTTGAATTTTAATGATAGACAGGACCTAGGTGCGAACAGAGTGGCGCAGCTGAAGGTCCCGAGTTTGAATCTCGGTCCCGCCTCCCATTTTCATTCAACATTTCAAACATTACATAATTAACTTGTGAATATTGTTATAAAAATCTTTCTTACGGGTATTCCTGGAGGAAAAAATGTGATAATGACCAGTTGGGAACCAAAACTCTCGCCTCCAAAGCAAACCTTCTGAGAACGAAGGTCGTTTGCTCTAAATTGTCTCCTCTTTAAAAAATGTTATACAAATCCATCTCGATCGCACAACGTTGTACACCAATTCTTGAAGTTTGAATTTTTTCTATTAACAACTTCCCTCACCTTTCTTGATGCGACCGTCTCCTAGGGGCACTGAGCCGAGCACACTGGGCTCCCTGCGAGGTCCAGGTGGTGCCAGGGTGCCACCCCCATTTCCACCACCGTCCGCAGTCGAAGCCATCTCGGTTGCGGCATCCGCTCCTCCACCCAGCGCAACCACCTCCTGAGCGCGATGATGTGCTTGAGGGTCCAGCAACGCCGCTGTCACTGCTACGCTCAAAGTATTAAACGAGAAATAAATACGTCATCGATTACTAAAGTCTGATTTACATTGGTAGAGTAATGAGGCGAGTACTTGGTAGAGTAGAGTTTGTATAACCAGCGTAACATAACTCCCGCTCTTGCTGCCGAGCCAAAAGTGAAGGCGCGGGGATGAAAGGGGAGGAAAATAAACGCTATTCTGAAAACATTTGTCATTCAGAGCGACTAAACCGACCACTAAACCGACGCACACCTTCTGGATTTCCCCACCGATCCCTGAAGTGTAACGAAGGGCAATGTACTTCGAAAGTGTGGTGAAGTCGTTTCCGTGGAAAGTGCGACCATACCACACTATAAGCAGACCGAGTCATAGTTTGAGGCTGGCTACTAGCTCCCGGGCTAGAGCGTGAGTTATGTTGCGCGCCTTATACTTGTATAAACACTCAGTACTGCAGAGTAGCGAGTAGAGTGGATAGTAGCCGCTCTACGCCACAACCCCCCACCCCCCCATCAAAATTCTCACTCGCTTTTGAACTCTACCAGTGTGAGCATGTTCACTGTCTGCTAGTTAGTAGAGTAGAATTCGATGCATAGTACTCTTTTGCTGTATGTGTCGTGTCTTATTCTGTTTGATATGAAATTGACGTAAGAAAAAAAAACATTCAGATTTGTGGCGTTGATATATGACTGACTATGGAACTGAAGTAAATTACAGGGACAGAAACATATGAAAGAGACGTAAAAATACATCTTTTCAATGTCTGAAAATGCTACAATACAACAAACAAGCGTAATCGACCTCTTCCCAAAAGAATTTCTCATCTTTTGCATAATTAACAACACGTACGTATAGGTTAGTTCCTCGTTCGGTATTCAGTGTGTTGCTTCACTTTGCCGTAAAGAGCGCGTCAATCGAAGCCTCGTCACTCGATTGTGTGTAATAGCTCATTCTCTTCATTAGTACGTAATAGTGGATAGGAGAGTGCACTCTACTAGCTACTCTACTATACCCCACAACTCTACCCATGTAAACCAGACTTAACTTGTCAAAAATACGGCTTTTAGCCACAGCACCAACATGGGATGATAAAAAAGCGCTCTGAATATGTAGTCTGTTTTACAGCAACTTGAATCATATGGTATGACTTGTGCGCTTAGCCTGTTCATCTAACAATGATGCAAACTTGGAGAAATAATATCAAATCGGTAATGTAGCCAGGGAGAGGAGGGGTTTGAAACAAATTTTTTACAACAGCGCAAATACACAATCCATTTGAAAGTTGTTAATTTACCATATGTTAATTAAGTAATAATACGAATTGAACAATCGAACAAAAATCAAATATTTTAAGGATAAATAAATTTTTAGTTTACTTTTGCGAGAATGCTACGAAATGCATTTTTGCAGCAACAAAATTGTATAAATAGTTACAGCATTTACTAATAAGAATGATATTAATAGGGATAAAAATAATGAGAAAGTAAAATATAATTTCGATTTTCGAGGGCAAAGACTAAAAAGCTGATTTATGAGCAGATTATTGACAGAATATTCCAGCTTGTAAATTATAGGGACAAAAAGTTAAAGAGTGAATTTGAGTTGATAAAAGGTGACTTGAATTTACATTAATACAATATGTGGTTATGGATATGACTTAATTTCAGCTCACAATGTCAATATCCCAATTTCGTATTCATGTTTATATTTTGACAAATTATTGCACAAAGTAAATGTAGTTTATTATAATAACTTCGTGAAACCCGGGAAATAGATTTTTCTGGATTCAATTTATTGTTAGTTTTGATTTGTATCTTCAAAGAATGATCTAAACGTAAAAATAAACATGGAATATTTTGTATTTTTGACATCCATAAATTTAAATAATTAATGTTCGTTTTTGAATTCTAGTGACACATACAGCCAATAATTATTTACTTAGATATTTTGTCCATGCAAGTTTTGTTCGTCCATATCCACATTCGGCATTTAAGGGAGTCAAGAGAAGATGACATTAATTTGTTATTTAAGAACTTGAACCATTTCGTACACTTTATTTGCTGTATTGAAACGTGTCAGTTTACGTAACATATAAATAAATAAATAAATTAAAAAAAACTTCATTGTAAAAAAAAGCCATTGCAAACTGCGTATGACCACGTGGGGTATATAAACTAAGTTACTCTCCGGAAACAAGCAAGGGACCATCCCATCAATTCCGATCAAGGGCCCAAGGACAGTGGCGGATTTAATGTTTATAAAAAAATGTTTAATAAATACCTACTGTTATCCTTTAATTATTCCAAAATGAATCGTAGATATTACGAGCAGTAAAAATTCGAGATTAATAATTACAAAAGTATTAAATGACATTCCCACCCATGGAAAATCCGTCTCTAGCCGGAGGAAAACCCGTCTCTATCCGGAGAAAAATCCGGGCGAGGATGGGGTTACAGAGATAATGTATACAACCGTCCCAAGTTTGCGCACAGTTAGAAATAAACTATTATAAATAAAATGGATCAAAAACAACATGCATGAGAAAATGAATGTAACCAGTGTCTAGAGTACCACAACAATGGAGTGACAGTATAAGAGAAATTAACATCACTTACATAACCCGAAATCATATGGAATATAATATTTATTGGTATATTGAAACTCGTGTTGACCACTTCTATTAAAATAAGATATTCTTTAACATTATAGAAACATAAACGCGTTAGAAAACTTTTAACCGCGGAACGTTTAAAATTATTTATATCTTTTATATTTTTTGGAAGGAAATTATACAAAACTGTTCCCGAATGATATGGGTCTTTTTGGCAAAGAATGGTTGACACACCAGAACTATGAATATTAATCTTATTGTGAGTGTTATGTTCGCGAACTAGATTATTTCAAAATTACAAATTAACGTTCTAAATTCATATTAATAATTCAAAATTTTCGTAAATTATGGCCTCGATTTGTAGTCCATGAGGACCTTGCCCGCCCAAAAGAATGCAGAAATCCCTTTTCTTTCTTTTTTTTTTGCACCGAACACGTGCCTCGTACCTTCATGTTCGTCGGGAACGTAGATCCTTATATCGAAGAGACAGAAGAGCTGCGTTAACGGCAACGGAAGACCGAACTCCGATCGCAAAGGGACGTGCCGGAAACCAGGTCGTAGTCCGTCCAAAGGCAGCACTCGTTGTGCCAACACGCGGCCGCCCTCCTCGTATACTGCCAGCCGCAGCAATGCCAGCTCAGGCAAAACCACCTGGGAGGGAGGAAAATATCAATTCCAAGTCACACTACGAATAACTGCACACCAGTTTAGGAAATAGATTCCTGACCCGGGTTTTGCTCCGGGTTTCCTTCGGGTAGAGGCGGATTTCTTATACAGGTTCTCTACGCTTTGTCTAGGGGCGTGTTTGTTGTAACAATAAATCGTGAATTCAGTGCTATTTCGATTCTTATGATTCTTGAACACTATACTCAGAATAAACTATAGTTCGATAATAATTTGTACATGTAAAATAAATTTTTTGTGTTAAATTACAAACATATTGACATTCTATTAGTATTACAACTCGTAGCTAACTTTTTATCTTATCTAGGAATTTTTGCTTAAATTTTTGAATCCACCTCTGCCTTAGGATCCTTGATCGGAATTGATGGGATGGTCCCTTACTTGCTTCCGGAGAGTAAATTAGTTTATTGTCCTCCTCGTGGTCATAGGTAGTTTGTACTGCTTTTTGACAATAAATTTATTTATTTATTTCATTATATAATGAAATCCGTATTTATAAATCCGTATAAAATATATAAATAACTCATTATGTATACTATTTAGTGGAAACGACGATAGCTACTAAAGAAACATGGGTTGCTTTCCTGTGAATGTTGTGTAAAACGCAAAAATTTGCTGTGTCAAATATAACAAATATTTTTGAAGTGATAGAATAATTAACCAGAGATGTTAGTGTTGAAAGAATCGGTTTAGGGATATAATACATCGCTCGAAATCTCTATCTGCAGCCAAAGTTAGATGGAAACCAATATTTGCAGAATAACTTTTGTACTAACTAGAATGTTTCTGAAATATTTAAACGCATGAAGTTTCATCGTGTGTGTATTTTTACTTTCTAATTACACATAGCGTGTAAGGAAAGTATCGTAATCGGTCAAAAAAAATAATATTCGAGATCTCTTCTGATCTTTGCTAATTGGCTCCAGGAGAGTCTATTCTCAAATTTTGATGATGATGTCCAATGACATGTGTGTGTATATGTATGTATGTTAAGAATTTTGTTCCCCCGATAAATCACGAACAGATTGATGCATCGACACCAAACTTGAGATTTGACTTTGAATGCGTCGGGAACAGAAAGCTACTTCTGGACAGCTCATACCACACCGGTTTCCCAATTCCGGTTTCTTAATATTAAAAATTTTGAAAATATGCATAGGAGCATGTTCATTGATAAGATAGTTCTGCGTACAGATTTTGCTAAACCGTACGATTCCTCTACGTCGCACCGTTTTCGAGGTACAGCGAAAATTTATTACGAAAAAAATTTGTTGGAGACGCTTTATTTAAAATTTGCCTATTAAGTTATTGCAAAGAGTTTAATGTGGAAGATAATTCATGCAATCTTTACTTTAATGTGTTATTATTATGTTCAATAATTTACCATGTAATGTGATGATAAATATGTTGAAACCGATTGATCTTTTAAATATATCATCTCGTCTAATATTTATAATATACTATATTTCTTTAGATTTTTTTTTCTTTTTTCTTAAGTTTTTAGTGTTATGTAGGGTGTTCAGTGGTATGAGTTTTTGTTACGAATTGTAATTGGAAGGTTGAGTGGGGCACGCACCAGATTTTTTTCTTTTTCCTTCTTTCGATAGCGCGTGTACACGTTTCTATGGGGATGATGCTTGACTTCCATGCAATGGCTCATGAAAATACCAAGTTAGAAAGTCCGTTCTTCAAATGCATGAATCAACTGCGTCTTCTAAATGATTCCTTGTGTAAGGTGGAACCAGCACTCCAAGTTAGTCAAATCACTTTAATATATAATTGTTTTCTTTATTTTTATTCTAATAATTTTAAAACACAACAATATGAATAATAATGAAGGAAAAACGTAATTTGTATCCATCAATTAATATATTGTACAATTGATGTCAGTTTATGGTATTCAGGAACTCGCTTGACCCGTTTGAAATGCATAAGGGACTGTAGAAGTATGGCGGCCGATTCCAACAATCTCGTGATTTATGCATCTCATCTCAGAAAAAGTTAAATAGCTTTTTCAAATGTACGGCGACATGTAGATAAAAGTGAAGTAAAAATATACTACGGAAAATTTACTACATATCAAAGTTATTTCCCATCACTCCAGTGATTTATAAGCTGGTCTCTTTTTGAAAATAGGTGTAATGTTCATAAGACGCAATGTAATTAATCAATTATAATTGCAATTATCTAATTTAAATGGCCGGTGAGGTATGTTTTTCAAGTTGAAATCAAAATAAGTTCATGTTACTCTGTGTATTTATGCCGATTTCTAGGTATTTTAGTGATTTTATTCAACCTTAAGTAGCCAGCAGTAGTTGTCAAAAAAGACAACGAAGGGAGTGAGTGATGTAAAGTACCTTCCGGAAGAGGAAGGGTTCCTCGTTGTACACAGGGTTCAGTCCATTGCCGGGCACTATCCGTGTTTTGAATTCCCTGCGAATTGTGTCTGTATTGAGTCCCAGCATATCCACTTCCACGTAGGTACTAACAGCTCTCTCGCTCAGGAACTGGGCTGAGATCACCTGTAACACAAAATTCATTCATTCGTTCTTTATGAACGATTTTATGTAACTATGTACATTTAGTAACATTATTTATTAATTGAATTTATTTAATAAATTAGTTTATTCTCCTCCATGTGGTCATACGCAATTTGTTACTACTTTTTTGATAATAAATTTATAAATATTAATTTGGTTTTATTCACATTATGAGGTTCGTTAAGCGATCCGAACACTGGTCCGTTTTCGGTTCTTGTCAATTGGATTCGTATTCCAGAACACGGAAGGGAAAGAAGTTTATTTCCGGATTCGGTTTCGAAATGTGGAACTTAAAAATTTATCTAGAGCAGCGATGTCCAACTGAAGGTCAGCAAAACTTTTTCTGCGTCCCGAGAGTCTTAGGCGAGGTAATGACATTGATTGAACATCCGGAACGAAGAGGATAATGTAGAGGAACATAGACTTGTACAAACACCAGGAATGGCTCTGTTGGGAAGAGAGGGTTAATTACACAAAATAAAATCTTGCTAAATCTTGTTATTATATATTTATGCTGCCAGAATAAATATTTGACGTAAATGACATGCCCAGTAAGAGAAAATAGAACCGAACACACATTACAATATGAAAACATGTTATTATAATACTAAATATTAAAAATACTTAAAAAAAGAAATGTACTATTAAATTTTTCCTGCCTGAAATAATATAAATTAGTAAATGAAAAAAATATTGTTACAAATAAATAAATATGTCCCATTACTTTCATTCCTCGGACAACATTTTGTCAAACTCAATTCCATACCGGTCCGATCGATCGAAAGTGTACAGAAAACGGCCGGCGGGCTAAGATAAATAAACCAGCACTGATCTAGAGCATTGCTTTATAGAAATCATTGCATTATTTTTAATATCAAGCATCTCTTGGATAAAAAATACGTAAGGAACAATTTCAGAGATTTCTTTTACTTTGCATCGGCACTACCATCCATACAATTAATGGCTTCTTTTCACCGGATTCAGACAATTTGAGGATTTGTTGTTTACTTCAGGAGGTCTTGACTTTTTCATTTACGCATCGTAAACGATTCTGTAATATTAAAAAAATAATAATAAAAATTTACAATTATCTACCCGTTTAATATTAGATGATCTAATGATATTTTGCAGAATCATTCTGTCTAAATATACTTAAACAGCTTCAGCTGAAATAGTTTAATAGGAAAACTTGTACATAAATGTACTAAAATATTTTTTTCAAAAAACTTATAATACTCAAATTGATTCTGTGAATCTTGAGGGATTAATAAGATTATGCTTATTCCACTAATTAGTCATATTAATTGGCTCTGTGGTACCAACATGGACACAATATCTGCACGAAAAAAACCCTGATTATTTCACAAAGAAATATATAATAGAAAATCTTATCATGAAGTTATGTCTTCAATCAATGTGTAGTAAGTTCTATCTACTTTTGATAATTTTCGTATTTGTGAGGGTTAATATTTCCAACNAGGAAAACTTGTACATAAATGTACTAAAATATTTTTTTCAAAAAACTTATAATACTCAAATTGATTCTGTGAATCTTGAGGGATTAATAAGATTATGCTTATTCCACTAATTAGTCATATTAATGGGCTCTGTGGTACCAACATGGACACAATATCTGCACGAAAAAAACCCTGATTATTTCACAAAGAAAGATATAATAGAAAATCTTATCATGAAGTTATGTCTTCAATCAATGTGTAGTAAGTTCTATCTATTTTTGATAATTTTCGTATTTGTGTGGGTCAATATTTCCAATTACTGACCTGAACCGAAACCTGTGCAGGAATGACTCCGTCGACTGGGGGCTCTGTAAAAGGATCGAAGTTCCTGTCGGCGCGTCGTAGGATGTCCGGTTTCAGAAGATAGCCGCTGTTACCGTTATATTCGAATTTCGCCTGATTCAACTGCATAGGCAAGTCAGGCGTCTGGAAGTTAAGAGACACCATCTGGCAACCACCGTTCCAGAATACCTGCGAACACGCAATTATTTTCATTAGACCAATGGCGAGATTGAACATCTTGTCTCAGGTTTTGTTTTTGTTTCTCCTTCCGGTAGTGGCGAATTTATATACTGGCTCAGCGACAACATTTCTTGACACAAACTTTTTGTTAAATAACTGTTATTTTATAATATATTGAAGAAAAAAATGTTTATACTCTGTAAATTTAATAACAAGCATCTAAAACTCATCATGTGTTCGTACATGTTTTTTGCTGGTTAATCCTTATACTAATATGAGATGCGTAAAGCGAAAGTTTGTGGGTGTCTGTTTGTTATCTCATCACGGCTAAACCACAGAACTGATCGTGATGAAATTTGGCCAGGAGATGGATTAGATATTCAGGATAAACATAGGCTAACTTTTATTTTTTTAATGTGTGAAAAGAACGATAGAAAATTATTTGAACCATAAGTGTCGATGAAATCGGGAAGAAAGAGAGAGATATTTGCTTATGTCACCTAAACGGTTAGAGATAGGTGACACCTATGAATGGCAATACAGTTTGCCTCAAAGAGTTCTAAAAAAAAGCTCGCGACATCATATAACTATCTACAAAAATTAACCTAAGTTAACGATAAAACGTTATTAAAAATACATGTTAAAATACTTCAATTTAAGAGAGTACTTTAAGAAGAAAATATCAATCATTATCAAATT
Organism: Laupala kohalensis; assembly: GCA_002313205.1. NCBI lineage: Eukaryota > Metazoa > Arthropoda > Insecta > Orthoptera > Trigonidiidae > Laupala > Laupala kohalensis. The sequence continues at coordinate 3,007 of NNCF01130837.1, read as the reverse complement.
TAATGGGTTATTTGTTTTGTGCATTTGAGAGAGCTAAAAACGTATTTTAATCCTAAAATTTCCACGAATAGTTTATATTTTATAATAATTTTAATGATATAGTGCAGCCTCGCCATTCCTTGAAAGCGAAAATTCGACCGGCGCGGTTCCCGCGAGATTCTGTAGTGTATACTGTCAAGTTTTGTATTCAATTTGTATTATTATGAATTTGTAAAATTAGGACTCTGTACATGTTTTTAAAAACCAGTAAGTAAAAGATGTTTTTAAATCAGTAGGTTATATAGATTTATTTTATTTTTTCCCGAGAAAAAGAAGATTAGTCTCAGAAAAATTCTTATTATGATGTTGATCTTGACCAATATATATTATATATCGTTCCGTTATATAAATTATTGTTCATGATGTTTGTGAACAAGAAAATAAAATACCTGTGGCATGAAGTTAGAGGAATCTACTCGAGCTCCTCGGGGGTAAATACGGGATATTTGTCTCTTGTTATAGTTCACCATTTCTATGGCTTGTGATTTAAGAAGACTATGTCCCGTTGTCTCTACGAACGAAGACATGTTGAAGTGCAAATCTCGTTCTGCAACAAATAAAAATTTATTCCTCAAAAGGTTGGGGAATTCAGATTGTTTAGGAAAACATTGCGGAATACCAAAGACAGTAGCATAACGGGAAATTAATTATTTATTTTTACGTAACCGCTTCGACACTGCTACGAAAACACTTCGACGATAAGACGACAAAAACGCTGACTGTTTATGGAAGCAACGAGTCCCTGCGGCTCGTTAGATATTCAGTTTAACTTGTCAATCGTAAGAATAATTAATGATCACCTTACGTTAAAAATTACAACGAAATTTGAGGAGAAATGATCTATGATAAATAGGAAGTAAGTGTATTTAGGTTTCTGAAAGAAAATCTGACGAAAATATTTTACGGACTTGTATTGTTGACACAAACGAATATATTTGTTCATCCGATAAAATTTGGAACAAAATTAATTCGTTTGAAAGTTGTCTCATTTCAGGAACTCATTGCCTTCCGTGTAACTCCTTCACCTCGACCCATTCTTACGTTGATCATGCTCATGCATAAACCCCGAAATCAAAAGTAAAAAAAAGGAAAACAGGTACTAGTATGAAGACTAATGAAGCTTTAGATTTTTGAGCTATCCTTACTGGCAGAAAGATGTGTTATCACTCGATCACTAGACAAGTGATTAGCAGTGAACCGATATACGATTGCGCGTGATTGGTGTCATATATCTCTACTTAGCGATGACCGATTCGAAAATTTGAAAGGTTGCAGTTGTCTATTATTTTATTTCCGTAATAATTACACAGGTACACAAAAATTAAAAAAGTAGTCTGAAGAAATTAAAGACTAGACCTGTGTATTCTTATGTATTTTGAAGTGCTTAATCTCAATAGGAATTCAGAACTGTTCCATCACCCTACATTTTCTTAGTTTTCTTATTTTCTATATTTAAGAGCATTTTTACGATTAAATACAACTGATGGGTGATGGAGCAATTCTGAACTCATACTCGGATTTAGTGGGTCAAAATACATACGAATACATAAGCCTTGTCTTTGGGTCATACCAATTTTTATTTTTTGTGTGCCTTAGTAATCATTGTACGTTAACCAAATTTTTAGACGATTAGACCTGAGTACGTGAATGGAGGTGAGAGACATGAGAATTCGATTCACTCAGCACTCACGCTGTGCAGTATGGAATCCTGGGAATTTGACCGGTTCCACGTAGTTGACGAGAGATGACAACCAAGGATGGACGTTGGAAGTGGAGCTGATGTGCTGATAAACGGGCACGGATTCTTCCTCTTCTGAAGCACCCGACCTGGAAGCAGGCGAGCAGGGTGAGGATGGGGACGGCAGGCTCCAGTGAGAACCAGATCCTCTGGAGGATGCTGTATCGGAATTGCTCTGAAAAAAAAAAAAAATACATCAACAATCTGGGAGAGATGGGTACACACATAAGAATAAATACACGAAAAATTAATTTGGCGTATGGGTCTTGACTCCCAATTACTGTAGCCCATTCATAGTTGGCATTTCTGTTACAGTTGGCATGCACAATTCGTATCCTGGCCCGGGTTTTTCTCCGGTTTTCCTTCGTGTAGAGGTGGATTTTTTATACAGACTCGCTAGGCTCTTGGCAAATCTATTGAAATAATAAATCTCGAATTTAGTGTTATTTAATAGTTACGAATTCTAAACAATACTTCCTGATTAATCTATAGTTTGATCATAATTCGTACATCAGAAATTTCTTTTTGGGTTTTATTAAATACAAATTTATGTTAGTATTACAACACGTTCCGAACTATTTTTTATTGTTAGGAGAGTGTTGAAATGTTAAATCCGCCTCTGGCTTAGGGTCCTTGATCGGAATTGATGGGATGGTCCCTTGCTTGCTCTCGGAGAGTAAATTAGTTTATTGCCCTCCTCTCCATACGCAGTTTGTAACTGCTTTTTCTGACAAATTTATTATTATTGGAGGAACCACTTTCCAAATTTAGACGTCCCGTCTTCCACTACCAGGTGGCAGTGCAAGACGGAACACTATTTGGGTGTGGGAATATGTTGTTTTTGCATCGAGGCCAATCGAATAAAACGAATTGACTCATGCCGATGTTTCGACCTATATTTAGGTCCCTATCATGGCTAAATTAAGTAACATATAATTAAACACAATCATCGTCCCATTATGAACACCACAATAATACACCATCAACTCCGACAACTACCTAATGGGTGTCTATATGGTATTTTGCAACCAGAAATTCTAAGCATGAGAGTTATTACCGACAAGAACAATGTAGATTTTAAATTGTATGCAGTCTGGAGTTTCAATGTACATGTTTACCTGGTTTTCGATGGCCAGAGAGTTTGGTGGAGTATGCTTAGGCCTGGGTGTTGTAGAAGATCCACTGTCAACTTCATGTCTAGTGATGGTTGAGTCTGGGGCGTTATTCAAG
>NNCF01130836.1:431993-464937 GCA_002313205.1 Laupala kohalensis | reverse complement strand
GTGTCCGCTCCGTGTCCGCTCCGTGTCCGCTCCGTGTCCGCTCCGTGTCCGCTCCGTGTCCGCACCGTGGCCGCTCCGTGGCCGCTCCGTAACTGCTCCGTGGCCGCTCCGTAACTACTCCGTAACTGCTCCGTGCCCGCTCCGTAACTGCTCCGTGACCGTTCCGTGCCCGCTCCGTAACTGCTCCGTGCCCGTTCCGTGCCCGCTCCGTAACTGCTCCGTAAATGCTCCGTAACTGATCCGTGGCTGCTCCGTAACTGATCCGTGGCTGCTTCGTATCTGCTCCGTGCCCGTTCCGTGGCTGCTCCGTAACTGCTCCGTTCCCGTTCCATGGCCGCTCCGTAACTGCTCCGTGCCCGTTCCGTGGCTGCTCCGTGGCCGCTCCGTGCCCGTTCCGTGGTCGCTCCGTGGCCTCTTCGTAACTGCTCCGTGGCTGCTCCGTGCCCGTTCCGTGGCCGCTCCGTGTTGAATCACCAACATAAATAAATGGGTTTAAAATGCAGGTTTGTTTAAATAAGATTTTTATTCCTTACGTAAACCTTTTTTGTTGGTTGCCTGAGAACGTGACGCCAAACGACCGACTGCGTATCGTTCGTCCGGTGTAGACGGTTTCTTCGCGTATGCAGCGAGGACGTAGCTTCGGTGCTGGGCTGCGGTGGTCCGCGGAATCTTGCGTCCTTCTGCGTGATCGCGCCGTTGACGTGAAGCTTGGCCGTGGTGCCGTCTCTCGTTCTCACTTCTCAGAGTCGGAGCTGCGAGGAAGGATCTCCTCAGCGTCCGGTAGCAGACCGTGGTTGAAGTCCACGTTTCGTGGTTTCGCCTGGATGCGCGTCCCGAATCGTGGGAATTCGTGTCGTCAGGATTCTGCAACTTGAATCTACCTCGCTCGACTCTCTCTCCTTCTCTCTGTCTTTCCCTCTTTCAGTTGCACAATGAGTCATGCTGAAACTGAAACTGGAAGCTGAAACAAAAAAGACAGAAACTCACTCAATGAATAAAACATATTGACACAAACCAATAGGGAAATAAATAAAATGCTTCGGAAATTAAATTCACTATTGGATTTATGAAGTGAGTAACGACTTCACCACACAACAAATACCACTAGATTAACCAAACTCTACCAATTATATCTAATAATGTTGATACACTATAAGAGCACAATGAATGAACAATGTCAGATACAGAATACGCATCACCTGGTGTTGTCTATGTCTTCATTTCTAATATTTCTTAAATTCATTAATTTTATTTCTCAAAGTCAAAATTTTATTGGTACCTGAGGGTCTGTGTCTTCAAGTTTAGAGGAACATATGTACAACTGTGGAAATAGTAGGAAGTGGTTGGATTTATATATCATACATTTATTGTTAAAAAAGCAGTTCAAACTTTGTATGACAAAGTGAAGCACAATTAAATAATTTACTCCATAGTAGAAATTATTTGTTTCGATGGGAGAGTGAGCACCATGGTTAATCAAAGTTCTACTGTATTTTGTTTTGAATATAGATGCAGAGATATGTAGTCTGTGTTTAAAGGAACATAACTCTCATGTCATTCATGTATCTCTCGAGGGTGCTAATGACCTAGATGTTGGCAAGCCATAAAGGTCTATAACAATGATGATGATAATAATAATGTATCGTTTGCCTCAGGGAGGTATGTCAGGAAAGGCATCTTGCACCTTTGAGATTTCCCTGTTTAATCAGANTTGTCTCCTGTGGTATGTAGAAAATTGTAAGTGGAGAGAGTAACCTACATCACTCGATATGTATTTATTTAACATGGTTTGTACTCTTGTGTTGGTGTCTTGGTAGTGAAGTGTTCGAACATGTTCAAGTACAAGATGTAGTATGTAGAAGAGTTACATTTTTCATTTAGCCATCTTTTTTTGTTTTAATGTGAATTTGCATTTGTTTAAATTTATTTTCACTTTGTTTATTTACTACTAGGTGTAATGTGACTTTTTGGGTTTTCTGAAACTTAATGTTATTTAATGTTACTTTCACTTTGATAGTTTATGAAAGTTATAGTATATTGTGGTGTTTGTAACTAGGTAATGTTTTTTTACCATGAGACTGATAAATCTAGTCACGTTATCCTATGGATATATAAAAGGTTTTACGGTAGACTTTTCTTTAAAATTAACATTGGCATTGGTACTAATTTTGTGAATTTCTTATTGTGAAGTAAGTCTTCTCACAGATATTCTCAGGTTGACAGACCTCTCCCATTTCATTGATGGATTGATATTCAGTTTGTAGAATGGAAAATTTCAGACTTTTTTTATATTGTATTTGTAAATGGGAAATGTAGCGTGCTATTGAATTGATTAACACATTTCTCATTTGTTAAACATAATGATATTCAACTTGAATAAATCAAAACTGTATGGTTTTTTCTTAGATTATTGTAACTAGTTTATACTATGATATATCTATCGCTTTTGGAGACATGGTACATATTTCTACTTGACCTTCATTAGATTTGTGGCATGTAATTCTCTCATGCACTGAGCAGAGGTATTTATACACCACTGTGGCTTAAAGCAAAACCAGCATTCCATTGACTGCTTTCTATGACAGCTTTTCTCATGTGACTTGTTTTAACAGTCTCATTTATTTATTATTGATACGAATAGTTGGTGGATATAAATAAATGAGTACCTTATTGCAAGTATACCCGATATTTGTATACTGGATTGTATATTTCCATTCATATGATAATGTCCTGAATCTTTATTATGAATAAATAGAATTAAGAGCAAGTATGTATTTTCTTTGTGTACATTTCCTGTCAATTGTCCTGTTTTCATTTTCCATTTCATATGTGTAGTAAAATGTTTCAGTTATACCTCCTGTTAACTATTCACAAATGTTAAGTTTCGTAGGGAAAGTATTTTCAGCTAAATTATTGTGAAATTATGAAGCAAGAGGTCGAGTTAGTGAGGGGTACAGTACCTGGTGAAAAAGGGGGAGGGGAATCGGGAACTGCCACGCGCCCTGTGGCCGGTTTTTGAACTTGTAGTTAGAGGTAAACAATGTTAGGAGCGCTGAAAGCTGTTAACACACCGTTAGTATGGGAGAGGGGCGTCTGGTTTATAGTCTGTGCGTAAGTGGACCATAGCCGCCTATGCAGTGCCGAGGCCCTGGTTCGGACAAATTGGACTTGTAAACAAATGGAACACTAGTGATATATACTCTATTGCCATTAATATATCTTGCAAAACTACATGAGAAGACCTCTGGCAACATGTATTAAGAGTATTTACGCCTCGATACTTCTCTTGAAGTTATTTGGTTTTGTAACTGTGTGCCTCTTCTGAGCTGTCTAATTGATATACGTTTGTGGGAGAAAAAGTACTAGTGGAAGAAAGGTGGTTCAGACATCTAAAATATTTTCCATTCCAGTGGAGTTGTCAGTGTTCCCGAGAAAACTCCTTCGGAAATTTTCTGTGCCACTGTGTTATTTTGTGTATTTGATTTACAGAAGTTCATTTTATCTTTTCTTGAGTGTAGGAGTAAAGTGCCTCATAAGTATTGATTGATGATGAACTAACATCTTTAGTAATTGTTTTAATGGGTACAAATTGGAACTTCTCTTGAATTTATTGCAGTGTTTTTATGTATAATTAGTGTGTTGTTGTGATGAGATTTCTAATGCCAGTTTTTTGTTCCTTAAAACTATATCCATGCACTGAAATGAATTACACTTTACTTTTCAAGAAGTGTAATGGTTTTCAATAAGATTTTTCTGCACTCATTTTCTAAATATTTTTAAAATCTGTAATGTTAATGGATCAACAAAATTGTTTCTGGAGTCCTCATTATTGAAAGGAGACAAGTGATTTTAAATTAACCAGGTTCTAGCCAGGGAAATTGACTTTAAAATAATATAAGTGTTTCTTTGAAATAAAAGATGATACATGCAATGTATTCCTAATGATGTTATGTTTTATTATTGAGATGCATTTTCATAACTAGAAACAGGAATTTTATTTAATTTTGATAAAATAAGTACATTCTTTATTGAAATTCAGGATGAGTGCACTTCCAGTCAATTTATTTGTGGTGCACCATACTCTATCCAATGGGAAGTATAGGAGGGAGGATAAGAGGTGATCTAGTATGTTAATATGATGTAATTGAGAAATTCTTTATCAGAGAAATAAGATTTATTATTGTTATTTGTGATTTCAGAGTTCACTTTTCAGTAGTCACTGCTATATGAACTGGCACATAAATGTGAAAAGCTACAAATGTTATTCTGGCCCTGCCAGGAATCAAACCCGGGATGACTTGGTGATCAGCAACCACTCTAAAACCGTAACCACTGAATGGGTCATATCTACGTTGAATATTATCTATCCCTGAATCTCTTTAAAATATTAATAATAATAATAAATTTATTGTCAAAAAATGATACAAACTGCGTATGACCACGTGGGGGACAATAAACTAATTTACTCTCTGGAAGCAAGCAAGGGACCATCCCATCAATTCTGATCAAGGGCCCTAAGGCAGAGGCGGATTCAAAAATTTGTAGGAAGTTTAGGTTTTGTTTTATCACTGTCTGAGAAAATTAGTTCTAAGATTTATAGTTATGTATAGTTGTTCTGAGCTTCACACTACTGCATTATTAACATTTTCCCCCTCTAAACAGAAGTTGTTTATGGCTCACAATAATGTGAAGATAATTCCTTTCAAAGAAGTCGAATACAATGACAAAATGTATTTTGTGTATTGTGGAGAGGTAGAAGTCCCAAATTCTTCTGTGGCATCCTTAATAGAAGTTGCTAATTTATTGCAGATAAAGTCATTTAGAAATGCTCTACCACATGTAAGTTTGCGCCATGCTGTGTATAATTAATTCATGTTGTCTGTACACATTAATGTGCTGTTTCTAGTTTTCAAATAAATTTGTTATGATGAATGCTATTGAAGGAAGCGCAGGCAATAACAGAACAATGTGTAATGTTAATTTGAGGAAACATGAGGATTTATCTTTACATAAAGCGAGAGTAAATAATTTCCATGATTTTCTGCATGAAAGAGGAAAATTACTCTCTCTTGTTTTTCTCAAGGTGTCTTCAGAAGATGATTGTAAAACAATAACCATAAATATTGTTGAAGAACTATTGAACCCTGTGAATCAACAACTCGAGGACAACTTTCCAAATTCCACTGTGTTGAGAAGGGATGTAATCGGGAAAGATGAAGAGAATTCTCAGAACGAATGTATTCTGTTTCCTTCTGTAGTGGTTTCTCCCGGAACTAATAAAGATCCTCTTGGTGATAATCCATATAGCGGCGATGTGACGAAGGTAATGACTCCAAAGAGAGAGAATGGGTTTCAATCCCAAGGAATGATGGAGATGATGGACACGATTAATGATTGTGTATATACAAAAGCAGGAAACGCATCTATCATTAAAGAAGTGGAAAAGAGTTCTGATTTAGGTAATTTTCCCTTGTTTGATAATATAATTTATTTAAGTATAATTTTCTCACAAGATCTAAATTGATATAATTCTTTCCTTTCGTGATGGATATTTCCTAACGTACATGAAATCAGTTTTCAAACACTGCCTCAAAACAAATTAAAATCTTTATTATGCTGCTTTTGTATCTAAGAAAACAAAACAAATAAAAAACGTTTTGTACATTTGTGTTAATACTTTTATAATTTGCATATAAATATTAAAGAAGCAACATGAAAAATGTTTTTTCATAGTTTATTTATTTATTTTGTTATTTATTAGACCAGTTTAATTTACATATTACATGTAATCATTACGTAAATGCCACAGAGGTAATTGAGGGTAAATGTTTGTGGGCTTGGTACAAAAAGAACTTGTAATTATATTTTACGTTTCTCATAGTTTTAACTTATGTATAATCATATAGATGTAATTGCAAGTGAACATCCAATAGAGTTTTTAATTTAGTTACGTAGTTAAATTTCTATTAATACTGCAATTTAAAATCATTTTATTTTATCATAAATTTGATGCAACCCATTTCTTCAACTTTATTTTACTTGTACTTTGTTACTTAGGACTTTACATTTATTTGGTAGTCAATTAAAGACAGTTATTGCTCTTCTTACACGTTTTTTTCTACTAACATTTTTGTACCTTCTCGCTATTTGAATACTTTTGGATTAAATTAAGTTGTGTTGTCTCGCCAACCATTTGTTTATTGATAGAGTTGACTTTCTACCACACAGCGGTCATCTTCAGTATTCTGAAATGAAAATTACTAGATACAAATAGATATAAATTACACAGAAATAAACAGAAAACAAACACAATAATGTAGGCTCTAATGTGTGTATCAGTTCTGTATCCACAATTATTTGTAATTAAGTTTCATTTCTTATTTGTACTCAATTTGGAGTTATGTTTTATGTGTACCTATAAGTAGTCTAGGAACAGTAGTTTGCATTATCTCCCTATTCACAAGTAGGTTTAATTTGTAATGGAATTATTTCTTAAATGTTCTCAATATAGCCACTATTCTGTATGTTACCACTATTCATAATGTAATTTCTAATAGCTAATTTTATTTTCTGTACTCCATCCTGGAACCTTTGTGTGTATCCTCTCTGTATCTATAATTTATGTTTTTATAATAAATACTTGCTTTCAGTAAATAGTTGTGTGTTGGTGTTATTTTTTACCATTTAATCTCATCAGAATTACGTCACTGCACGTGACGTCACAAAGAGAGACAGTGTAATATTAGGAAGTGGCCTTAAGGGTCACTTGATTAAGTTGGTGCTGACCTGCTTTGACTGCCGACTGGTGTTAGTTGGAGAGGAAGTACAAATCTAGTGTTATTTGCGAATACTTGTATTTATTGTAAACAGACTGAAGATTCCGTGACACATACTATAACTTTGGAGTTATACATTGAAAGCACGATAGACAAGGGAAGAGGTAAGTGTTCACTCTTACAGAAAAGCTGGTGTAACTTTTCATGGTTACTGTTCATATAATATTAGTCTATCAAGCAAGGACATACGAAATATTTCAATAATTGTCTTCGCAATTTATGACACATTGATTTAAAAATTACTATTTTATTTTTTCAGGTATTGTTAGTCAAAACCTGTGTGGAACAAGGCTGAATGTGTTGGAGTATCGTTGACTTTTGTGAGGCTAGTTGTATTTATTATTATTAAAATGATACTTGAGTAATATTTCATGTCGTGCTATTATGATGTATGTTGAAATTAAGATAATAATAAACTATTGACATAAATTTGATTGTAGCAATAGGAACAATCAAATTGTAATTCTCAAGATATAGGAAAACAAGATAGTCTAAAATATCATGGGTTGGAATTGGGTAAAAAATTGACTTGGAATGAACATATTTTGGAAGTAAATAATGAATTAAAATCAAGAATCCAAATATATTACTTTTTAAAAAATTTCTGCAACACTGACTACTAAAGAAGTTATATTTTGTGTTAGTTGACTCAAGATTGCAATATGCAGTAGAATGTAGGGGTGAGGCCTGTAAGTATAACATTCATAAGATGGAAACAATTCAAAATCATTTTTTGAGTATAATGGTATTCGAAAGAAGAAGAGAAAGTTCCTTTCCTTTATACTGCAGCTTAAAAATAATACCCATTCAACATTTATTTATTTCTTAAGTTTTGAGAACTTTCTATGTAAGAAGTGGCAACACTGGTACTAACAATTTAGTTTATAGTACAAGGAGCACAGAAAGTAAGCGTTTCAGAATCCAGAAATTAAACAAATCCATTTTTTATACAGTCATTTAACTATGTAGGACCTAAATATTTCAATCAACTAAAACTCACCACAAAATAATGTTCCACTCTTAAATTATTTTCTATAAAGTTAAAATTATGTCTTTTTTTATTTAATGAAGTTGATTTTCAAAATGATATACAAAGTTAAAATTAACTTTTGTATTATAATTATGAAATAGATAATTGGCTAACAAGTTAGTGTTGTATTTATATCACTTACGAGTATGCTGTATTATATATTTGTTTATTTTGATTTTAATACTGTACTATTCACCCATGTATCGACCTTCATATCTTGCAACAGAATCATTTATTTTTTATTTCGGCTAAATTTAAATATTGTTACCTAGTCTATATTTGTAATGTTGAGCTTACTAAACAATGTAATATTTTTCTCTGCTTTTGAAAACTATCTTTACTTAACAGACATTTAGAATTCAGTCTTCAAGATGTTATCTTTATCTAGTTATGATTAGGTGCTGTTAGATAAAGGTCATCAAACAGCACTGGAAGACTGTCAGTGTCAGAAGAAGGGACTGGACTGATAGTTTATGTTATTGTAATTTTATTTTGTCATGCTACCACACTACTTGTCATGTTAATTATTAAAATATTGTTTTTTCTTAAGTAAAATAAATTGATTATTTCATATTAGTATGTACTGTTTAATATGTAAAAGTGATGCGAAAAACTTTACATATTGATTCCTTGAAAACTCTTTTGAGTAGTGAATTGTATCAGAGCAATATAAGTTGCATCAAGGTGTGAACTACGTTCATACAAAATGCAAACAAAATCAGTGACCTGTTGGGTATGTTCCCCTTTGGTGGCCAATTGTGGTAAATATTTTATATTAAAACATTTGGTGTAATTGTGTATAAAAAACTGAAATAACTTTAGTTCTAATGAAGGGATTTTTTAATCTCAAGATTTTACAAAATAAATACTTTTTTCCCCCAAAAGGAAGAATTCAAATACAGTAGGCTAATAAGAAAATGTTGTATTATTGTACATAAAAGCACAAATTTCTCAAATGTTGAAAAATGTTTGTTTTTTAATTTATCGTATGTACCTTAATTATGAACAAAACATTTGAATACAAATTATTTGTAGTGAAATAAATGTCGTATTATATTTTATGTTAGTAAAATAATTGTATTAAAATCAGAAAATGCTATGTACAAGTATATCTACTTTTGTATGTATCACCAAAACATGAAAAGTTTATGGAAATTTTTATCACGTTCTGTGTATATTTGGATTCGTTAAAAAATCCTCCAAATATAACAGTTTGAACAGAAATTTGGATATCAGGGTCTGAGGTGGGTGTGCATGTTTTGGGCAATTATCAATTTCCAAATTGTAACATGACATTTATGGCAGGGTGTGTTATATTGTATGCATTGAAACACTTTGTTACCAGATCCAATTTTGTCCAAACGACATCTCCTGATGCAATCAAAATTATAGTTGACCTAGACAGTGATACTGCTCTGTCATTGCTGTTTACTGATTGCTTTCTTTCCCTTTTCAGCTTTTCTTAACCCAACTAGTTAATGCTTTGTTTCTATGAGGGAAAGAAATTTGTTATTTATAGATGATATGAATATTTGAATTTTAGAGCAATTACTATCTATGGATGATCATCAAGCGTTCATGAGTAGCAATGATTTTACTCAAATATTTAATTTTCTTACTAGAGGAAACCATTAGACAATGGTTTCCTCTAGTAGGAAAATTAAATATTTGAGTAACCATGGTACTTTTTTATTTGAATCCCTTGTTGAATGTGACAGAACTGATCACGTTTCAGTTGTATGTAACCTCTTAGACATTTGTAAAGATGTACAAAAAACGATTATAAGTGTGATATTTCTTAAAAAAATGTATTTACTTTTAGAAAAGCTGTAGTTATGTTGGAATTATTATGTGGAGGAGATTGGGCAAGTGTTTACTCAAATGGGAATGCATCATATGCTATGGATTGTTGTTTGTAGCTAATTTTTAGTCAATAAAATTGAAAAATCAATGTTTTTGTTGCTTAGAAATCCTGGTGTTAGTTTTGAAACCATGGAATACTTTTGAAACTTGCAACAGATTAAAGTGTAGGCAGGGTTTAAAAAAAAACAACCCGGGTGGGGTTTTTTTTTGGGGGGGGGGAGGGTTCCTGGATTTTTTTTTTAGATTTCACTGAATAAAATTTACAATGCGAAGTAAAATTAATTCCTTTTTCCATTTTGCATTTAATCACAATTTGAAATTGTGATTTTTGAATTTTACATCATTATTTTATAAATTAAACTAGTATCAAAATATTGTAATCCCTTCATGTTTCACATGATTTTTGTGCTACAAAAATTTATACTTTTTTAAATTTGTCATTAGACTGATATTTGCACATTTTATTCATATTTGAAAACTTATTTATTAATGGGGTACAAGGCAAAGTTATCCCTGGTTGCACTCTTCATTTCATATTCAGTATATTATTTTTGCCATGTTTAATAAATGTTGCCAAATTGTTAGAATTTTAATTAAATTAAATTATTATCATTCTTTTTTAGAAAACTGTTCAGTTCAAAGCAAATTTTGTAGATAGAATAAGGATAGCTTAAGGTATTATTGGTTGAAGTTGAAAAAATAATTCTATAATATCAAATTTACATATGTTTATCTAATATATCTTATGGAGGTATGATATTTAAAGTCAAATCAGAAATAAGTGATTTTTTAAAAAGTGAAAATTTTCATTAAGTTTATTAAAAACCAAAAAATCCTGTTTGAGTCTGTTTTTTAGTTGTTTGTTTTTGGGTTTGTAGGCATGCTCAAACCCTGAGTGTCAGAATCAATTGAATAAAGAACAGAAAAAATCTCTTGGGAACCAAAACCTTCAGCATTATTTAATTTGTTTTTCATTGAGAAAAAATAGTATTTAATTCAATTCAAGTTCGTTAAAATGACCCAACCAATCAATTTTGAATTCATCCCTATTTAGTTCCCTTAAATTGAATTTTCATATAAATATGAATAGTAGGAAAAAACGTATTGCTTTGGAGACTGTTTAGAGCTTTATACTTTTTAGTATTGCTAAATGTTTTCATTTCTTCTTAACAGGATTTGTTTGTGGATTACAATGGAATGAAGATAATTAAAGAAAAGAAATTAAATACAGTGATTTGATATTCATTTTGGATTTTGTGTTTTTATGGAGAGATAGAGGTTCCAAATTCTGATATGACTTACTTTTTACAATCTGCTAACTTATTGCAGATTATATCTTATAATAGAAACATGGCCTATTTCCAAGATTTTCTTCTTCAGGGTCCTTCCAATAACTCTTCATAAGGTGGATTAGATTTGACTAAAATAAAATAAAAGCTATGAATGTTGGTGAGGAAACATCTAATGTAGTGAATAATAATAAACCGAAGAGCAGCATTACAAACTCTGTAGAGTGCAAGACAGATTTTGAATATTGCGCTTCCATCTGTTGCGGTTTCTCCTGTATCTGTGAAGAATGTGGAGATTGGTGTTGAAATTAATGATCGTGACTATGAACAAAGTGTTTCGTGTGATTCTGTTTCACTATTGAAAAGTTCTTCGAGGATCGTACAATTAATTGTGACACGACTGAGGTAATTACTCAGAAAAGAGAGATTTTGCATCATTCTGAATGCAAAGGAATGATGGAGTCAGTGAATGTCATTGACGATAGTGAAGTTGGATTTGCTAAAACGGAAAGTGTGTCAATTATCAAAGAAGTGGAAAATAGGTCTAGTTCAGATATTATTCCCTTTTCTGACAAAATAAACCATTCAACTCATTAGACAGTGGTCTTGCACAATGTATTGGTTGGAGGTAGCTTACGGTTCGTAGCATATAACATGGTCGACTGCCCACTGAAGTAGCATCTTTGCCTTTCTTACGAGCTAATTTTTCATCTCCGTATGAAAGGTATCCCACATGGACTTTAACACTTGTCTCAAATCTTCACCATTGTAATAAAATGGTCCTTGACTTTTTCTCTCAAAATCGTCCAATCAGTTCTCTTTCGATCACTGGGAGATCCTTCTAAATGTTTTTTTTTTTCTCGTAAGAGTTGTCCACATCGATTGGCAGAGAGTTTCTTGGGGTCGTGGGCTTTCTCATCCAACTCTATCATCTTCCACAGATCGTCGTGGGTCTTCGCCAGAGACGGGATATTTATATTCTCATTGTAATATTTCTTCATTTTCTCTTTTCCAGGTCGTACAATTCAAGAAAATACTGTGTGTCGCAATCTGAAAAGAAAGCCCGAAATTGCTGACGTTGAACTTCGCCAAAGCAACATTTCTCCCAATAGTCCGCAAGCTCTTCACTTAATGGATCGACAAGAACTTGTATGCTTTGTCGCTTATTCTCCTCACATCTGCCGATTTCGCTTCTAAGCGCATCCAAACTCGTCTTGTTGTATCCCGGAAACTGCTGTAAGTATTGGTCTCTCTCCTTATACGAGATATGCAACATCTCCCACAAGTTAGACAACTTATCCCTCAGTTCAATGCTCTGCACTTTGGCATTCTCCAGCTTCTGCTGCATCGTCTGATGCAACTCCTTTAACAGCTTCAAAAGTTTGTGTTGACACTTCAATTCCTGAGTTGTCGTCAACGAGCAGTTTACGGAACGTGGTCTCAGACGTTCTGACGAAATGCAGTTGATTCTCTGCTTCACTTCAGCGAACTCAAGTTTGTTTTCTCTCTTGCTCCTTCATTTCCTTGACCCAAGCGCTCGTCTCTTCCAGATCATCCTCTCGAGGAATGCGATGGAGCTTATGTCTCTTCTTCAGTCCCAAAGACGCGCACAAGCCATTCTCTTGTTCAAGCAATTCATGATACCGTTTCATCCTCTGTTCGTTCAGGAGCTCTTCGATTCCTTGAGCCAAGTTCACCCGATACTCCGCCTCCTCATCTACCATAGCCGTGAGCATTTCCCAAACACTGCCGACGACTATACGAGCTCTCTTGCTCACATCTGAATGACCCACTGTTTCTCATCTTTCGTACAATTTGTTCACTTTTTCCTCACAAATTTCAACTAATGACTGCATACACGTACCTTTTCCTTCTGCCGTTGCTGTCATATTCCGAATGCAACGTAAGTAACTGATATATAAGCAGAGAAATAATACGAGGTTCCCAGTTATCAACAACTATTTGCCTCTGTTTGACACGTTATTGCAAATAAATTGATGGGAATCATTAACTGCATGAAGGGGCTTTGAAGTGAACTGTCTCGAATCGCCGTTAGGCACTTAATAATCCCTTGGAGGACCCTGACCTCTAGAGGGCGCGTCCCCCGGGTGGCGGATGGGGGAGCCCATCGGCTTCGCATGGGTTGAACCGAATACATTGAATAAGGTTCCGTGGACCAACAGGGTTCAAGGGATCACAGGATGTGTGGTACGTGAACTGGCGCTTCCAACTGACCTTCAGCTGAACTTGTCATTGTTTTCACTTACTTGTGGCAAGTTTCTTTGCTTTCAACTTTACTATCGGTCTCACTTGACCAATTCTTGTTTTCTTCCATCCGGAAACTTAGGTGGCGAAAACCTAGGGTATCATGTCAGTCCACCTCCTTTTACCAGTAGGGTAAAAATTCTGGGAGAGGGATACTTCGAGAAAAAACCAAGGATGGACGGTCTTCTTAGATCGAAACTTACGGTGCAGGGGCTCGGATCCCCAGTAATGGCGGTCGGGTGTGCGCAAGCAGGCGCCCGGACGTCGTCATCCCATGACTGCAACGTCACAGGTGCGGCCTTTTTAATACCTAAAAGGCGACAAGTGAGAATCCGTTCGAAAAAAGACCGAGATTACAGAGGTCCCTGACCAGGAAAGATAGGAGTCCCATCTCTCCTCCCTTAAGCTAAAGACACATC
Source organism: Laupala kohalensis (assembly GCA_002313205.1). Taxonomy (NCBI): domain Eukaryota; kingdom Metazoa; phylum Arthropoda; class Insecta; order Orthoptera; family Trigonidiidae; genus Laupala; species Laupala kohalensis. Next base: position 451,235 of record NNCF01130836.1, on the reverse strand, counting down.
TGCGGTCCGGAGCGTTTTTTACGTCGACCTGTGTTATCTTATGGGCAGACACATCTATCGGGCGCGGAGCTATTTTTCGCCCGGTCCTTGCAGTGGAGATTCCGCGCTCCTTTCTGCTGGCCGCCGGGGAGACTTACCTTACGGGCAAAGACACATCTAACGGTCCTAAAGCGAAGCGAAGCGGAGATCTCTTCTGCTTCCTGCGCGACCTTTTCGCNAATGCTGATTCGCAGATACGCTAGATAATGGACACCGTTCCTAGCTCCTCGCGGATGGGGTGGGGGGAGGGTTTACCTCATAAGTGCACGCTATTGAGGGCTAAAGGTACGGATGTAAAACGGCAAATAGGGAAGGACAGCACAGAGTGAATCCTCTGGGGAGGGGATAAGTAGTCTTCTCAACAGATGTGAATAGAAATGAGCTACTGATAGATATAATAATTCATACAATATGTGGAGTACAGCGGAAGGTCGAGACAGAATACAACCATTGACCAAATTTCCGTTATTGGCTATCCTGCCGCGGCACTGGGTGATACATAAAGTGTAAATGAATAATATATAAATAATTATTACAACACTGAGTTATAATATCACAGAGATAGAGAAGCTCTACTGCATCCTCAGTTCTTTAAGAAAACGTTTCACGTCCTTTTTAGTGGAGTTCTTATGTCAAGATGGAANATGGAGGGCTAATCCACATTTACAGAAAATGATGATGAATGGTTAATTGAATGTTGACTTTGATTATATAATTTTACCAGTAAATAAAGTAATGAATTATTTTGATATACATTTTTTCAAATTAAATCATAAAGAAATTTGATGTGAAAAACTGCAATGAATCATCACTTTTCTTGTATTTACTCAGAATATTGGCATTTCTGTATAAATACTATGTTTTCAGAAATAAGTTCACTGATTCTATAACTGTCCATATTTAAGACTGAATACACATATTACAATTAATGCATTTCGAATCGCAATGGTATAATAATTTAATTATAGTGTAATTTCACTAAAATGATACATCCTTGACGACAACTCTGATAAAATGTTATTACGAGTATTCAGCGACAACAAATACCAAATGACAATGCTGGGGACGAGTATAAATTGCACATTTCTTCTCAGAATTTTCTGAAGCTTTCTTATTTTCGTGTCCTTTTTTATTTCTTCGGGTGTTCTTCTGTTTTTATTTTAGTCCTTTGAGATTTCTGTTATGTAACTGTCAAAAATTTTGGCGCGGTTTTAGTCCAGAAGAGAGAAATGCGCATTTTCACATCTATGTTTTAAAGCATTACATTTCAATTTCGAATATTTGTTCCTCAATTTGAGTTCCATATACTATTTTTGTGAAGTCATGGTGTGTTATATTCAGAATTTGCAATGTGTTGTGTTGTTTTTAATTATCAAAATTGTATGATATTAACAATTTTTTAACATGTGGGAGTCGGGAGAGGATTAAACTCAACCACATGAGGATAATCTCGTTTTTTTACTTTTTCGCGAGGCGTGTGCGCGGTCGGACGACGAGTCAAGAACTGCGGCGGAGGCCGAGGGCGGTAGGGCGAGATTCGGTCGGTAGGGATGCAGCAGTCTGACTTTTACAAAAATTGGAGAAAATACAGTTGCAGGAAGAACAGCAAAGACAGATAATCGAAAGCTTAAGTCAGCAAATAGAGGTGATTAGTAACAATATGCTATAAAAATACCCGGCGACTCTGAATAAATTTTAATTTCTTGGGTCTTAAACACTTTGGGGCTTACTGACAGGGCCGTTGCGCCAATAAGTGATAGGAAACTCCCAGTATTATGGATTGGGAGGTGGGGTAATGACGACATCTACAACTGGAAGACTATGCTCGCCAACATAAATTACCAAATGCATCGCGAATGGGAAATTTATTTTAGCTTAATAGATTAAATCAAAGTAATCGACTACACTAAGAAATTCCCTTTGTTTTTTGTAGTTTGTTGCAAAAATAAAAGAGGGCAGACAACAGTACCTTCAGAAATTTGATTCTCAAGGTATGAAACCTGAGCACCCAATCTCGAGTAAACATTGTTCCAGAGTATCCATTTCACTTTTTAATGTATAGGAATTTATAATCAATTCATAATCATATTTATTTTCATGAAGTTATTTTGACTTTCATTAAAGGCGTGAAATTGTTTACCGGAAATATCATACAAGCATTTTAAAATGAATAGGAAAATTGGAAACGTGTATTTTGAAATAAATTACGAAAACATTGTGTCCAAAATGTATTAACATCTATGATGGACGCAAATATTTATACTGTTATCACAAGACGAAATAAGGTAACCCGAACCAAGTGACAATGCTTGGATGCATTATTTACACAAACACCAAATAATGACCGGAAACCTAGCTGAAACGTGTAGCTAAGTATAGTAGTTTGTCTATTAATGATTTAAAATTTCATAACTTGAGAAGACAAAAAAGTTAGTTCTACCATACAAGAAAATATAAAATGGAACTCAGTCTTCTAAGCAATGAATAGAAACTTGGCACAATACACAATGCAGTTAGTGTTCTAGCACCGTCCTGTACAACATTTACCCTTGATATTGTTTTCTTTACTCATGAACATTGTAAGAATTAATAAATTATTAATAAACATAAGTAATGTGTGTTCCCAAATATCCGGTGGCAAACTCAAAAGTACGGAGAACGTTATCAGAACATTGTAGGTGAGANAGAATAACGAAGTATATTTTGAAAAAGGAGGTCGTTCGTTAGAAAAGAGGCTGCGAGTTTTAAAGATACAATCACGCAGGGCACATATGGCGTAAAGCTGTTTAGAAATTTAGAGAGACCGGAACGGTCGCGTGACTTGGGGGAGCAAGGGTGTGGGAGCGGCCCAACCCATCGTTTCCAACTGCTTCAACAATATTAGAAACGTCACAATGCCAGGACCGTTGGCGTGCGTCGTAGAAGCGACGCTTAGGAAAGCGTGGGTGGCGAGGATGGCAGTTACAGGGACGAACGTGTCTAGACTTGAAGTCCTTTCTTCCAAAAGAAACGTTGCCGCAGTGAGAAGACGGTTGAGACAGGCGGCCGTTGAGTAACGAACCGTTCCGAAAAACAACGTCGTGAGTGGCTAGAAACTTGCACTAGTCGTTCAATTTTTGTCCAATTAAAAGGGCTCCAAGTGACTTAGAAATACATACGCATTGGCGGAATCTGGTCACGTGGGTTTTGGAATTTGGAGTCACGGGAGGGAGCATCGTAGGAGAAAGTAGGAGATGAATTGATAAAAGGAAGACGCAGAGGCAGTCAAAATGACAGATTATTATTATTATTTTTAGCATACAACAGATTCTTTTTCGAGCAGAACAGATTACTTCTCGATCACATCGCATCCATTCAGGATAGTGCATTCCATCAGATTACATGATATTCATTCTAAGAACATCATTTTTTGAACTTTGTGTTGAGACCAGTCATTTGAGACTTGTTCCACGGTCAATCAATCTATCGCTTTTTCGAGACTCACCCGAGAATGATCCGAGCATTGACCTAATTAATCTAGGACGAGTGGCGGTAAGCTCCCATTTTGATCGCGTCGTGTATTAGATGAGCGAACTACAATGAACCTGAGTGGTATGCGGAAGATGAGGACAGCGTCTTAGGAAGCGGAAGTACACCAGCTGACACGGGTACTTCTGGGAATCCAGAGTCTGGTTCTTGGAATGAACGGGCGGCCTGGACTAGCTGAAGGACGGAATGGGACGAGTTTATGCGTGTCTTGATGGCGAGTACATCTGCGCCATTCTAATGAACTGATCTACCATCTCTGATTAAGGTAACGACCTCATACTGGTTGCATCCAGTCCATAAGTAGCAGGGAAGAAGAATATCGTGTGCTACTGTCCAAGATTTTGGCCCAAGCTCAGAACTTTCAAGCATTGTCTTAATTAATGAGGGCCTTGTTACGAAGATGAGCTTTTATGTAATTGTTATTCTGTGAATTTAAATTCAGTGATTAAAGTCAACATCTTGGCTGGTAATAATTGAGAGCATGTTTGTGTTAAGTGTGAATGTTTTTTTATTGTGTTATTTTGGGGGTTGTTTAGTGTGATTGAAGGGGGAGTGAGCATGGTAGTATTAAGCATTTTGTATCCTTGTGTAATAAACAATTTGGTTGATTTGTTTTATATTTGTGTTTTTCTCATGGGATAAGGAACCCTGAGTGTTGTTTTCACCTAGTGAAATAACTCTAACCCAAAACTCATTTAATTAAATAACCTGAGATTTTATGTTTTAAATTTTAATTATCCCATTGATGATTTTAATTACCTCACCTTTATTGTATTACAACATATTATAGTAAATTTTGAATAATATTATTTAAACAATTACAATTTTTATCAATAATTCATTCATATGATATTATATCAAGAATATGGTATTTATTTTTCTCAGTCCTGTGGACTAATATAGCTCGAAGCATTGGCAAGTACATAAATAGTATTATTTCAGCAGACCTCAGCTCAAAAACCTTTTTCTCATATTGTATTAAAGGTCAAGAAAAAAGTACAATGTAAAATATTTCTCAGTCAATAACATCAAACAGGTATGAATGAAATATAGCTAATGCTTTGTTATTACTATGCTTCATGCTTATCAAGCTTCAGTTGTCGTTCTCATTGGATGTTGAAATGGAGAATTGAGGTACAATAATAAATAAACGTTCTGTGTGCCAAATAATTATTTTTGTGATAATTGGTCTAAGTGCCTTTGGTTTATAGTTTACTTGCTATAACAGATAAAAGATAACAGATAGATTGGCACTGTTCTGAGGTTAACATGTTGTATAATGGAATAACTGTCAGAGAAATCAATATCATAAAATTTATTTATTTTACTTGAATCTAATTTTTACTATTTCTTCAATTAGTCATAATGCAAGACAAAATTATGACAAGTTATGGGAAGTAACGCATACCCTTTTGGGTACTATCCATAGTACTTTTTCAAAATCACAGGTGTCATTTCGAACATTCTCCATATTTTAATTATTTGGCACTTACAACAATTTCATCAAAACACTTCAATTTTGATAAAATTTTATTTTGTAAAAACACCATTAGTTGTGATATTGAACAAGGAATCTATGATGAGTTTTCATGATAAATTATGGTGTTAAGTCAGTGCTGTCGCTCTCCTGTACATACATGGCACTTAAAATGTTCTCCATTTACATGCCTCGATTCTGCATCATTTCATGATGACCCAGTGGGGGAAGAACTTGGCCAAAGAGCTTGCAAAGTTTTGGTGATGATCCAATTTGTACACGACTGTCCTTCCCCATGAGAGAATAGCTCCGAGGACTCCATATGTTCCATAGGAAATTATTGTGTGATTACATTGTGATAGCAGTGCCAAATCTACCACCGAGTTCTCAGATCCAGCTGCAAATACTTCCACACCTTTCACCTGAGTATGGAAAGAATACTATTATATCAACTTATATATAAACAATTCATATATATATATTTTTTTTTGTTTGAATAAAAGGAGGTTGGAGGGGTGGCAGGGAATTTCCACCATCTGGCTTTTATCCTCCGACTTCTTCAACTTTTGTTTATAGCCCATAGAGAAAAATAATTATGTCTCTCGTGATAGTCATTAATATTCGTCAAAACTAAGCTTTAATTTCTACAAATTTACCAAAAATTATTGTGGAATATATCTGCATTACGGCACTCAAGTAATCTTTAGTATGAGAAAGGTAAACTAAACAAGTTTATAATAGGTCAATATAAATAATGTTTATAGTATATCAAAATTACATTAAAAACATCTATGAGGTCCTTTTAAAATCCTCCCTCCTTATAGAATGACATTATCTTTACAATTTGGTAACTACTAATTTCAATTATGAAAAGACAATTTAGAAAAAGCCCCCCCATCATCCCCACTCCACTCTACACTTCCTTTAATTCAAACACTGGAAACGTCCAGTGATTTGCGTAATGCCAGAGGGATAGTAGAAAGTTGGTTTAACCCACCAGTGGATTTGTGTGGATCATCCGTGCATTAAGTACCTTCCAACATGGCACTATTAAAAAGTTCTAGATCTTGTTAAGTTTGTTAGATTTTTGGCAAGAAGTTAGCTCAATTGGTGTCGATTGAAGACAAAAAATTGACAAAATGCTGGAGTAGCAGCGATATCAATCTGTTATTTTCAATTATATTAGGTCTGGCCAACTCGTGGACCTCATATGTGGCCCGCCAAGTTAAATTGTGCTGCCCACCAAGTGATTTTATATTTCAAACATTGAAACTTTTTTTTCTTGTTCTACTTAAACAAAAAATATTAAATAAGTGAAAATTTACGTTTTCATCCCTGAACACAGTTGCACGAAACAAAGAAAGCATCATTATTTACTTATGATGAAAGTTGCATTATGGTGATTAAATAAAGAAACTTATAACTAGTTTTGATACTCATTTCTCAGTATTAACAAATTATAATAATTTTTTAAAAATATTTTCATGCCATTTCACGTTGACGTGAACAGTGTCCCTGGAATTATATTAGAGTTGTAGTGATTTTGAATCTGCATATTTTTTTCTCAAAGATTCATCACATTCTTCATTATCTGATAGCTATTTAGAAAACAAGCTAAGGTATGCAATGTATAACACAAACACAATTATGTGAAATAAATATCTCATTACTTAGGACTTGATTCATTGTATTGAAAGATAAAATAACAGTATAGTTGTACTCATTTTGTGTTTTATAATTTTTTTAAAAGGAATGTCTATTGAAAGTTCAGTTTACTGTAATGTTACGCGTCATCAAAGTGGTATCAGTGAAACCATTGGATTGACGAGGCCTGAACTTGATATTAGAAATTAATAAACTTTATTGGATTAACAAGGAGAATTTATTGATCATATGTGATTTACATGCTGAAAATTGGAATGACTTTCATACCTATAGTCACTTGTTTTTTTAGTATTCAGGGGATTCCCAAGCACCGCTCCCTGTTCCCTCTTCGCTACATTCATGGTGACACATATTGTTGAACATTAATATAATATTTTACAAGGCAAAACATTGGATTCGATTTCTCTAAATCAGTGTCCCCCTAAATACATCCACACTTGTGCCCCATTCTACGTTCGTTTCCGAAACTAACGCTAATGAAATCATGAGAACCATCAATTCATTAAAATTTATTTATTATATAATATATTTTCGTCACATATTAAATCCACTCTCAAATTAATAGTTCTTTATCTGAAGCGGTGTTTTATAACATATTTAAGACGGCTAAAGTGAAACCTTAATACACAAAAGGAAACAATTAATGTAGGAAATAAGTGAGAAATTTCTCTACGACACACTTTCTCAAGAATCCTAGAAAAACTCTCTTTGACGATCAATACAGTCTTCGGAAATCTTTTTCCACTACCAGCGGTCAGTAACTTAACCGGTCAGTAACAGTTCCTTTCAACACATGATTCTCTATGCGCTTTCCACCCAGAAATTCCTTAAGTCTTGAAAAAATATGAGTTTGATGGTTCTAAATCAGGGACGAAGCTCTTACATAGTGAAGCGTCTGTTTCGGCGAATTTCCTCGTCAACTCTTTGTATAAACTCTTCGTTGATGAGAGTAAGCCATCAGGACCTTTTTTTATTATGAACATTTGTCCTTTTTTCCATTAGAAAGGTTGCATCACTTACACACATTGCGATCATTCATGATACTTTCCCCATAAACTTCAACACGTTGCCTGTGAATTTAAGTAGGATTTTTGCGTTTGAAAACCGAATTATGGATCGCTTTTCACAATTATCGACATGGCGACAAAAGAAGCAGTATTACGCAACAACTAACTCTAGCAGAGACTCGAAATTTCTGTCGAAGTAATAGGGGACTGGCCGAGAGTGACCAACCTGGAACGGACGTCACGTGACCAGCTACGAGTACACGATCAGCAAACGGTTCTTTCTTACGGTATTGTGATCGTATTGACTAAAGTCAAATTGCCAACTATTCACGAAACTTGTAAATATTTATCACAGTAGTTCTTATTAACTAATAATTCATTCTACTGATTTTTACTGTTGGATGAGGATAATTATTTTGTGATTTAAAAACTTAATAATAAATTCATATTGTCGATTGACAAGGGTCAGATTGTGATCTCTGATGCGGCTGCCATTTTCGTTAGAACAGTATTTTCCACAGTTTTCGGTGAATTATTCTTGTAAATGCCCCGTCAGGTATAAAAATCTTAATTTCATTGCCTTCCTATTTCCATTTGCTGTATGTTAGTATGTTTTTCGTTGTGTTAAGCGGGTACTTTTGTCAATATCAAAAGAACATGAACCCACGAAAGTTTCTCAATATAAACCCATAATAATTTAAAGAAAAATAATTCAAAATTTTGCGTCGTAACGGTATGAAAATTCATTGCCACTGGATAGACATTGGTTCAATCTAATATTTAAAACATTTTTAGGGGTACTTACGCCTAGTCGCTCTGACGCACATAATACCTTAAAAATGACCCTCCTACGATATATAGACTACGTCACCTTTCTCTGTGCGAGGGATTTCCTCAGCGCTGGGATGAGCGTGTGGTTCACCCAAGGCATGTCGTCACTGATGACAGCGACCGCAACGAGTGGGGAGGCGGGTAACCTTTTCTTCAGTGATGGAGGAGTGGCGTATACTGGTGACATTCTGAAAAGAACACAATAACAGCAATACTAATAAGGAGGAGAAGGTAATTGTCAAAAAAGCAGTTACAAACTGCGTATGACCACGTGGAGGACAATAAACTAATTTACTCTCCGGAAGCAAGCAAGGGACCATCCCATCAATTCCGATGAAGGGTCCCAAGGATTTACCATTTCAGTACACTCCTAACAATAAAAGTAATTCGTTATGTGACATAATACCAACAAAATTTGTATTCAATAAAACGAAACAGTTAATTCAGAAGTATGTATTTAGATTATTCGGAGAGTATTGTTTATAAATCGTAGTTATTAAATAACACTAAACTTGAGATTTATTATTTCAATAGAAGCCGCTTCTAGACAAGAGCCTAACAAGTATGTACGGAAAATCCACCTCTATCCAAAGGAAAACCAGAGAAAAACCCGGGCAAGGATTAATGTACACAACTGTGCTAAGGCTGAGTACATATAAAATTAAACGTATATTAATAAGACAATGCTAGAAAATAGTCTTGAAATTGTTATCAGTGTGTTTGAATGTTCTACAGAAATGGTGTGAAGAAGTACACGATGACTTTAGCTTAAGAATCAATAAATTCTCTTAGATTGTAGAAGCAGTGGTGCAGGAGGTAGCTTTTAACCGCGGATTTGAAGAGATACAATTCAATAATGTATCTTATATTTTGGGGAGGGAATTATAAAGAACGATTCCGGGATGATATGGCGTCTTTTGGCAAAAGAGCGATTGACAATCGAGGACGCAGAATATTACGCCGAAGAACCAACTAAATTATGAAGGTTAATTGGACTAAAAAACATTGTTATATCCTCCAAAAGAAACTACTAAGATATTAATTGGACGTGGAAATTTCTATTTTCACTTTTAACTAATTACAGTAATAGACATTGATTTATGTTTATAATTCGAATAAAATGAGGATTATAATAATATTTTATGGCTCTGAAATATACGGATAAGAAAGAGAGGGATGTGAAACGCATTTTGGACAGCTTAAAAACACGAGGGCTAAAAATGAGAAACTGGACAAAATAATCTCATTTATTATAGCTTTACGAATTATTTGTTACACGTGTAAAATGTTCAAAACATTATATGTTAATAAGACGTAGACAATTAAAGTGAAAACAATGAAACTATTAAAGCGGCTTCATTAAAATAATACAACCGAGAAGACAGAAAAATACAAGACGATAAACTACTAGAGAAGAAAACTACAGTAATGAATGTTATGGCGTTGAGAATTGAGAACTGTGAATAAATAAAAATCATTTATGATAAGCTGTCAGAGACTTTATTATTTTTGGTCCAAAACGATACGAAAATTAGGGTTAGTTTGAATTAATTGCAGCTTATGGCGGAAGCTTGTAGAGGGTGTTACGGATATATTTTTTCATGTATAAAGACCAATAGTTCCAATTTAAATTGAATAGGGTCTAGGAGAGGATGATAAGGTTAAATAGGAAGCCTAGACCGTATAATGCTCTAACATTCTTCCGGACTAGCCATTCAGTGAAATGTCAGAGTTAAACAGTCCCAGCGTCGAGACCGGCACAATAGGCCCCGAAGGTGCTCTTGGGGCTCATGAAGAGTAGAGCTCCGCAATTGCTAGGCCTCCACTTTAGTAGGAGATTGGACTGGTTTGACGCCGGGATAGATCCGGTGCTCATTTTACAACAGGCTGAGTAGACGAGGGAGTAAGAATATTTGATTTTACTGTGGCGTTAATAGGAGAAATGCGAGGTACTACCAATCCACCACGTCGTGCCCAGGCCTTTTCTATACAGTCGGCTGTTTCTACTGTAACACTCGCTCCTCTGATGGCTCAGGTGTTAGCGTTCTTGCTCACCCCAAAGTCATCCCGGGTTCGATGCCCGGTAACTTTTCACATTAAAGTCCCGGTTCATGTAGCTGTGACCCTAGAGACTAGAGAGGAAGATTCCGATCTCCGTGTTCTCGTACATCGAAAATTTGGTGCCCGAATTGTAATATTCGAATAGTTCCAGTTTTTGCCAATCACAGCGAAGTTGATCGTAAGTCGGCTTCTTGAAGATTGCTATATCTTTATTGTTTAAGCTTTTTTATTCTTTGTCAATTAGAGAATTATTTTAAGCCCTAGTGTTTTACTTCAGTTTTACAACAATCATGTTTAAAAATATAAATATTAACCGCGATATCACACCGGATGTTACCCTCTCCAAAGAGCCAACTTTCGTACGCGAGCTCCCTCTTTATTTGCAGTAGATTCACTGGACAGATCGATGAAAGAGTTCAGACTCCTTCTCTCTAGTCTCCAAGGCTGTGACTACTGAAATCCTTCTCCTCCTGTCCACCTCCTTCCACCCTCAATAACTCCATTACTAGCTACTCCTACTAACCCCACCACGTGAGGCGTAATGTTGGTGAACCCAACCTAACCTAACAATACCTCGTACATCCTATCGCTCCATATGGATGAGCTTCGATAGCACTTAGCTACGTTTCCCATGAACAAATACTGTAACACTTGTCTCACCTGTACACCGCATCCTCGAGCGAATCCGATTTTAACGGCAGGTGTTTCGGGTGGTAGGATCTGGAAGACGAGTTGGATGTTCTTAGAGTCCAAAGCATCCAGCGAAGGGCGTGGACGAAGTAAGTTTCATCCGCCGGGTCTCTTTCATACACCTCCAATACGACGTTGGTCATATCGGTGCGACGGGCGTGCATCCCCACTAGAAGAACCTTTGCAAGAGCCAACAATATTCCATGTACTGAATTGTGTACGACGTTTTAACATGTGTTTATATTGTTTTTAATTCAATTTAACAAGATAATCGTGTGTAATAATATCATCGTTAGTTTTAACAAGGTGAGCAACGTAAATTGTTGTGTAGCGTTCACGTATTGTTTTGTGATTTGATTTGAACAAAAGTTGATAGTACAATTTATGTATCACAATTATAGCCCTAATGAACACAATGTTGTTTGAACATTGGTGCTAGTTATTCAATAAATTATTTACATTCACCTGAACACAACAATTGTCCTCATCCTAAACAATATTTCTTTTTACCCGTCGCTGAAGTCGCTATTCAGACAAACGTCCCAAAAACAAAAAACAGGCAAAGAAGTAATTAATTTTGTTGATTTTTTATTTTCAGTTTATTAATAAGAGTACTGTTTTCATTTTTGGGAAATCATGATTTTGTAATTACACAAATATATTTCTAACAATTAAGCCACTTAAATTATCAAAACATTGCTCATAAATTATTACTCATAGACTTAAACGTTAATAGACCCAACCGTCTTATGCATTTGTCGAAAGAAGGGGAGAACAATGTCTGTCTTTATCACACAATCGGTTTAGGTGGAGTAACTCGATTCCCCTCACTGACTGGTGACTGTTGCCCAAAAGTCATTGCGTACCACAGACTACCTTTGCGCCCTCCAAGCGGATGTGCGAGAGAGAGGGCGACATCTCTCAGTATCTTCTGTCACATGTTATCACGGACAATCTACAGCAGAGACCGTTCAGTCTGTTTATATTGAAGTGCATGCTAATACCTTGGAATCGTCGCCATTTTGTGTCTTCATTCGCACTTGTTGTACTAGAGATCGAAGTCTCGTCGCCGCTGGGACGAGGAACCGGTTCTTGAACTTCAGACTCGTTCGCAGCTCCATCACAATTGACGACACAGCTGGTTCGAACCCTCCGTCTACACTGCAAACAACAAGAGGAAAGGAAAGAAATGAACATAAATTTAGAGATAACATATGGTTATATGAATATTAACGAACGGTCCCACAATTTTATTGTTGAGGGGAAAGATGCGATAGATAAAATGTCTCCTGTTTTTTTTTAAATTGTACCTTTTGCTTCAGTGGAGAGACTAAGCGCACATTACTGACGTGAATCAAAGAACACCGAAGAAACACAAATACTCAACATCAGAACGTTGTATCGTTACATCGTTTAAATGAAGATAATTTAACGGATTGGATAATGTTTCAATGTTAGATCGGGAGCCAAATTACTTTAAACGCATTTTTCTTCGTACGAACATTCTATAACAAGAAGAATTATTTGACATGTAATAATTTATTGTAATTATCGCAAATATTATCTTATGATAATTATTTTATTACTGTATGTTATTAAAATTATTGTTCCTATTTATATGAAAATGTAAAAATGATAATTTTGATTTCTTATTTAAATGTTTATTAAATTAATATAATAATTTTACCTAAAAAAACAAGGGATGTTTAATAGGATACTTCCATTTGCTATACAGAGTTTTATCCGATGAAAACCCATTAAAAATTTAAATCATACGAGACCCATCTCAATTATTTTGTAATAAAAGAGAAATAAATGCCAATATAAACTACAGACGCAAAATGGCGTTCTCTCAAGTGGCTTAGTTGTGAAATGGCGCCCATGGCAGCTGTCGTGCCCTCGAAACGCCACTACCATTATCCCGAAAATTTCGTAGAAAAAGGGTTTATTCTTTGAGATTTCGTGGAAATTTGTTTTACGATGCATTATATTAGCTTTTCGATGAAGCAACCCTACGAGAATTATACAGGAAAAAAATTAAAAATTCTTGATGATTTTTCTTCACTTTTGAATAAATGCTCGTAATTATGACTAGTAGAATTCGATTTCTAGATTTGATTTATCACAATTTCTTTTCTTTTTTTTTCTTTTTGTTAGTGTTGGATGATGTCGATGAACTGACTTGCATATTTCTTCCTTGTACCCTCTCCACACGTGGAGAAGTTATATGGTAACTTTCGTTCAGGTGAAAATGGCGACGAGCCGGAAATCGAACCCGGGACTGTGCATTGATCGCGTGGGTGTTAACCACTACACCACACGTTCGTATACCACAACTGTGTATCATTTCCACCGAGAACTGAACCCCGATATTGTACTTACTGTATGATGAGAGGTTTGTTTTTAGCCACTCTCTCAGGGAAGTAGTATATCTTTTCCCAAGTCTTCATATACGGTTCGATGATGACGTCAGGGTTTGGGAAGACGTCCATGCAAGGTGTGAACACCCTCCAGAGTTTCACCTTCCGTCTCTGCATCATCATTCGGAGGCTCAGAGTTCGAACCCCGTCGAACACCTTGGTGAGATTCTCCCACGTTTCGCTAGGCAGCGCCACCACGCGTTTCTGCAGAGAGAAAAAAATCACCCCAATCACAAACTTCTGTAGAATTCTTAGTGGAGACTCCTCCGTATTTTTCATCCAATATATTTTACCCTGACAACTTTCGGTCAGGTGACAATGGCGACGAGCTGGAATCGAACTCGGGTCTTCTGCTTTGATCGTAGGTATGTTAACCTGTTCGCCTTCCACAACGGTACACCATTGGTCAGGGTGGTGTAGTGGTTAACACTCCTGCGATCAAAGCAGAAGACCCGGGTTGGATTCCCAGCTCATCGCCATTTTCACCTGACCCAAAGTTCTCACATATCTTCTCCAAGTGTAGGGCACATGGAAGAACTATATGCATTTTTTACCCTGTCGTGCGGCCAGTTTTACTCGGTCCCTTTTTTGTACTGTTTATGCGATACACACCAGACCGGATGCTGATTGTATGGAAATTTTCAAGCATGCTCGATTTTTCAGTGACTCGTACAAATTGATTAACTCAGTCTTAGCGGTCTCTCTGTTTGTTAGTTACGTCATCTGTGTTCCTCTTCGAGTCGGTTGCGGGGTTCAAATAGCGAGAGTAGTTGTTTTTCTGTTGGTTTTTTTTCTGGTTAGTTGAAATTTGCAAATCGAACACGGTGATCAAAACCGTGCATTAAATCAACCATTCGTTTATCAACGAAGTCTGTTTACATGTTCAGAGAATTGGGAGCTCAGTGGAGGTTAATTGTTTGTTGCACTTTCCTTCGCGTTGAGAGAGAACTCATATTAACTGCATCCGTTTCTTGTCCAATACCGTGAATACCCTTATTTCGAAACATCCATTTTCTGCACACGCAAATGACGCCAAGGACGTAACACAACATTTTGTTTCAAAGTAAGAAAATGCATTTCACATATTATTAGTTTTGATATACGAATCTTATTATAATTCCGAGGGTGATGAAGCCGACGAAAATCGGTATCACTACTCATTTCGATATTCCATAACTTCTTCACGTAGTCCATTCACTTCCTTAGTAAGGGAGTAAATATGTAATTCAGTAAATGAGACAAATTTTATATCGTTTTATGCAATGTATTAAACTATGAGTAATTATGTCAACACATTATCTCCTGTTATAGCTTCAATATTTTTGCATTTCAGTAGGTCTGTGTTAAAAATTGAATTGGCAATTAGAATATTTAACAATATAATGATTGTTAAAGAGTTATTTATAAATGTATTTAATTCTCGTGTATAAATTTGACTACGATTTACAGAAATTATATGTTAACAGAAGTGTATTCATATGTATACTTGCCTATTTGTCAACAGAAATCCGAAAATAAATTTGAAGACACTATAATGAATATTTACTTGTAGACACTAATGTTAACCACGTCAGATAAACACTTTCTTTACTGCACTTCTTTTATTAACAATAAAACTAATGTAAAATATTTTTTCAAAACTGTCTCCGGATATGCATATCCCGTAAGGACGCCAGCTTCGTTAGATCCAACGTGGCGCTTGTGAATACTTGTCGTCCCTTAGTTTGCACTTCCCAACTAACGACCGATTTCGTCAGTTGCCTCATCTTGCTATCCTTTCTCTATGACTGGGGGATCAATTCTCACCTTATCCTGAGGTAGCGCCACATCCAACCGCCGTGCGACACCGACCGCCGACGCCCATTCCATGACGACGTTCCCGATACCACCTCCAGGGTGCACTGTGACCACACTTTCCAAACACGCGCTCTGTACCATATAGATCCAAAACGGATCCTCCATCGCCTCCGCGCTGCGACTCGTATGCGCCATCTTCTGCAGACAAGTCGAGATTCATTAAAAAACCCGTTCCAGGCTCTTACGACGCGACTAATACTTCACGTAAG
Organism: Laupala kohalensis; assembly: GCA_002313205.1. Taxonomy (NCBI): domain Eukaryota; kingdom Metazoa; phylum Arthropoda; class Insecta; order Orthoptera; family Trigonidiidae; genus Laupala; species Laupala kohalensis. The sequence continues at coordinate 435,451 of NNCF01130836.1, read as the reverse complement.
TCAAATCACTGAGATGTATAATTGTTTTCTATATTTGTGTTCTAATTGTTATAAGAAACGTGAATGACTTAATTTCTATCCATGTTATTTATTTATTTAATGGCTTTTGGCAAGGTTCAGGCCACGAGACCTGCTCTTCTGCCTAACCGTTGGACTTGAGTGAGGGAATTGGGAACTTACGGTACCGAACCGACATTTCTTCGGAGTAGGGAATCCCCGTTCGGGCGAGGAGGGTTTGAACCCGCGCTCTACCTCTCAGCGGGATCGAAGACTGGAAGCGAAGACGCTACCACGAGACCATCGCTGTCGGTATAGTACAAAATACATTTTAGAACTCGCTTGACTCGTTTAAAATATGCAAGAGCATTAGGTACAAACATGGCGACCGATCGCAACAATTTCGTGGTTTACGCGTCTCACCTCAAAGGAAGAAGTGAAATATCTTTCTCAGATGTCCGGTGACCAATAGATAAAAGTGATGTAGCTAAAAATATTACGGAAAATTTACTACAAATCGAAGTACACTTCCATCACTTTCACGATTTAAAAGTTGGTCTTATTCTGAAAATAAGTGTTTCTCCATAAGAGGTAATTTTAATGCAACATCTATTGCAAAGATTTCATTTAAATGACCGATGAGATATGTTTTTCAAGTTAAAATCACAAGGACATGTTACTCCGATTTCAGATAATTTAGTGATATAATTCTTCCTGCGCTAGTACTTCCTTAACAGACGGACCAGTTGAATGTTCGTGTAAATGTGTTAGGAGGAGCTCAGAAAAGAAAAAGTGAATTTCCGTGCGTGCGCGGTATACCTCTCCCATTCTCTACTACCACCACCACCACTACAGCTCTGTGAAGTCCAGAAGGTAGAGTAGAACCCTTAATTCAAGAGAGATCCCCGGAGCAAGAAATATTATGCGGAACTTCTCATACTCCAAGAAAAAAACTGCGCGCAGATTCTCGTTGCGGTGTCAATCCGCTGTAGTTGGTCTCGTTCTGCCCTTTCTCCTTCCTCCACCAATAAGAGGCGCGCATCAAGTAAGAGCTGGCTCCAAAGAGGCTTTGAGAATTTGTTCGTAGCAAGTATAGCTGCAGTATCTGAACGCGTAGTTTTTCATAATCCCAAATTCGCTACGCGCTGTTTCTCATAGTTCATTACTCTTAAGGCTCCGTCTTCCTTTTAGTAGACCCCAGGGCAGTGGGATTCATTGACATGTTATTCTAGTGTCCTATACTCTCGCTATATTATATGAAGAGCTGCGCGTGGCATCAAACAATTCTTACAACAGAAACTCTACTACAGTGTACAATAATTCCTCAATGGCAATAACTAATGTAGGACATACAATCTGTTGCAGGTAATCATTAGAACAAAGGTGCAGAAGGTGACCTATGATGAAGGAAACGATCTAACAACATTAAATTACACTGTTTTAGCATAAATATAGACCTTCACATAAATTAATAAAATAATGGAATTCGTACCATACATATCTAATAATCCTAGCCTAAATAAATATTAATATTCTGTAAAAGTAGAAAATAATTGTATTTTATGTTAATTTCTACTTAGCCTAAGTTAAATGGTTATGGTTAAATGTATCAAAATTAATATAATGTTGTAATTCTTATATGTAAATATTATTGTTTTTGTTGTTAGTTCTGTGACCCGCCATACATCTATGTTATGATCCATGTGGTTCAATAAAATATTATTATTATTATTTTCGCGAGTTATGAGAAATTCTACATTACATTTCCATACTTTACGTTTTTCCTTTGATATACGCACAATTTAAGAGCACGAAATTTCTCATATCTACTATATTTACTAGGCACAAATTCTCATAGACTCTTTCGCAACACCTGTCACTTGATGCTGGCCTCTTATTGGTGAAGTAGGAAAAAAAGGAAGGGAGACAACACAAGCACGTGACCAAAAATAACTGATTAAAGCTTCGCGTAGTATTTTCCGGAAATATGAAAAATTCCGTATTAAATTTCTTCCCCTGACGCTTCTTTGGTAAGTAGGAGCTGCATCATGTAGGACTTCACCGCGCTGTAAGTGATGTGTTGTAGTAGCACCTACGCGAACTCCTGGGCTGTATGGTCAACCCTCTACCTTCGAGGAATTATATTTTCCTTATTTCCCACAGAAATTTGAAACCAGCTAAGGGAAACCAGTAATTTACTAAGGAAAAACACCTTAAAAAGATGAGGTCACTTGGAAGACAGCTTCTTTAGTGTCGGGAAGCAATTAAGGGACTGTTCCATCAGTTTCGATGAAAACACATAACATCAAATCTAGATAAAAACTGAGGTTATGATGCATGCATTCGAGGCGGAATTGAGTACGTATCAGAAATGATTCAAATAATTCAATTATAAGCGATTACAAAAATAATGAACTACGAAAGGCGAAATAAGTGGCACGGAGGGAGCGATTTGCAATGAGAGTAGGAAATCCTGGGTTCAAGATCCGTTTCCATTTCAAGACTGATGCGCCAGAAGCTAAGAAGTATCACGCGTTTCATAAAAAATATTATTTTCCTACTTTTGGTGAGCGCATAATAACTTTACTGTCAAAAAGCAAAAGTTACAAACAGCGTAGGACCACGTAGAGGACAATAAACTAATTTACTCTTGGGAAGCAAACAAAGGGACAGCCACTTTACCCGGTCAAGGACACTAAGGCAGAGAAGGATTTATCATTTATTATTATCATTGTAAATACCGAATATTTATATTTAATGGAAGAATACTAGTATCAAACCCTCCAAATATTGAATCAACTAATCATTTGAGATTAATTATAACATTAGTATTAATGACTCAGGCGTCCCTGAACCAGAGCCTATACATCTGCTTATCTTTCTTTCTAATTAATGATTATCGATTATATTTTGAATTATACTCAATGTGATACTCAACTTGCATAATAATTGTTTACTACTGGTGTCTTTCTGGAAATCCTCATTAAAAAAAAATCTTTCTGGACAAAACTTTTAATTCATTTTAATCCTTGTTTTTCATATTTCTCTTTTGCGAGAGGAACCGAATATCGGTCATCTTCAGTCCCTGAATACAAACTACACACAAAATAAAATTACTAATTTCAAGAAATGTGTTATAAAAACGGGAAAAAAATCATACAGAAAAGAAGAAGAATACACGCTTGATTTTAAATTACGTATAATATGAAATTACTAGTTGCAAAACATGTACCATAAAATGAAGTGATTAAGTTATTTAGTAAGAAGTGATTAAAACTAAATATAAATTAAGAATTTAGGTTGGAAAGCAAGGTGACTCATCACCTAACAACGTCGCAGTATGCAGTGATTTAAAAATACCGATTATACAATTACAAACTTATTGACATTATTAAATTACAAACATATTGACATTATTAAATTACAAACATATTGACATTATATATGTATTACAACTCGCA
>NNCF01130836.1:375183-431961 GCA_002313205.1 Laupala kohalensis | reverse complement strand
TGATGGGATGGTCCCTTGCTTGCTTCCGGAGAGTAAATTAGTTTATTGTCCTCCACGTGGTCATACGCAGTTTGTACTGTTTTTTTGACAATAAATTTATTATTAAATTTATTATACTATTAACGTCCATTATGTAATTGAGTTCAGTGATTTCTGGAAGAAGTGTGATTGGACAGTTGAGGTCTCTAATTTTTTTAAAACTAACGTTTTGAGAAATTACCAACTTCGTTCCTCAAACGACGAATAGTCAACTCAAACGTTCGGAATTCAGCGAACTGAGATATAATTACCGATTCCTCGTACTGTAGAGACACGAGCCAGAAAAAAGCACGAACTTAAAACCTCCACGAAAAGTGTGAAATCGGAGACGAAACGGTTCTTTTTCTGATGCTACCTGTATTACAAACAGGAAGAGCCATATCAAAAAATAATAATAAACTAACACAATCATAATGACATGATCCTGTTTTCTGCGTTTTCTTTATCCACATTCAGCGGTAGCTCTTTCCACGGAATGTCCTCCAGCATAATGCACAAGTCAAAATGATACAAAATAACAATAGATAAAAGAGATAAGGTAATAGAGACAAACACTTGTGGGAATGTTACGAAAGGAAAATGCATCATAATGAAATATTTTAGGATGCAACTTGTATGACATAGACAGGTGCATGGATAGGTTAATTGCAATAAAGATATAATCTAAATGAAAAATACTTAAAAAGACACAAAGAATTATGAATACTTTAATTTACTAGACTCGAGTTTTAATTTCTGTGCTCTTCGTATTGTATCCTGAGGATAGATTTCACGAGATGTATATTGGCTATGAATGACTTTCACTGAATATGAGGAAAAATTAAGAAAACTCCGCTTTCAATCAACTGAATAGTATCTTACACGTACTAAAATTGCCAAACAGAGAGGGTAACCAGAATACACCAAAATGAGAGGAAACGTTACTTCTTAATTCCTTCATTTCAAAGGGCATTTAAATTTTGTAAAAGTAATTTTCTCTTATTGTTGTATTTAATGGTGACTTACCTTCTGCAGATATTTGACTGGTTCTTCTTCATAATATTTCATCACATTCTTTTGTTGTTTGATTAAAGTTGAGTTCATTGTTGTAACCAAGAAGAGCAATGTTCCTAGTATTATCTCTGATGTGCTTGTGAACGTCTCCATGTCTTGATTCAAAATGAGGCGAGTGTCGGCGCGTAAGCGAGCACCGATCGGGGAATCCCTACTCCCGTTTCTAGAACCCACCGGTAGATAGTGTCACTGCTGCAAAATGAGCAATTCTTCTTAAGTGGTCCTCACACGGTCAATATGCAGGATCTAGGCTTTAGGTTTTTGGACGCCCTGGACGAAAAACGTTTTTCTTGGCCAAACCAAAATGCGGCGTCGTTCCTGACGTATTCACCACATCCTCCTTTTGTTATTGTTTGTTTAAGTATGAACTCACTCCTAGACAAAAGGGTAAAAATAACCCTTACAGAGAATTATGTTCGTTGCGTTGGCACCCGTGATTTATTTGTGGCCCTGGAGACCGAGTGTATTGGGATAACATAATTCTGCTTCATGTATAGTGGCGTCCAATATCCGGAATCCTCCTCATTCTCGTGCAATACTACCAGAAATGTGTGTTCGATTCTAGTGAAAATGGGTGATAGACAAAAAGCTTTTGCCTAATTTTTCTTCACTCCGGTAAACTTGTACACAAAACTCTTTCTACATTACGGTAAATTAACTACTACTGACAATTATGTACGAGCAGTATCTATCAACAAAGGTTTATCCTTAGTCAGGCCTTCTTCTGACCTGAAAATGAAAAATTAGTTATATTTATCAAATGGTAGTATTTAAATTCCTATTTCATTTATAGTATTTGTAAATGGGACAAGTATCATGCTGTGGATGCTTATCTACATGGGATAAAAGGAGGTAAGCGGTGGGTGGTAGACCATTGTCAGTAGATGGACCGGTTAACTGAGTTTACCAACAACTTGGCCCACGTGGAGATTGTTAATAGAAGTGGTTAGTAATAGTAAGATTTATTGATATTAGGAGGAGGTGGATATAGGAAGGAGGGCTCGCTTTCCAATCGTCACTGCTATATATAAACTGGGACATGAATGTGAAAAGCTACATTTTTTTTTCTGACCCAGCCTGGAATGGAACCCGGAGTGTCTAGGTGCCAAGCAAATACGCTAGTACCTAGCGAAGACGTTAATTCATATTGATAATGTATTCAAAAATATTATTTTCAAAAGTAATCGAAACACAATATTTGGCTATACTGCCCTACCACAGTGTGTCAGATTTATATCAACTTTGTGATACAATTTTAATTCAAACTTTTTAGTCAGTCAAATTTCATGAAGTCTGTAGAACTTTGTAAATATTACTACCCATTACAGAACTCTCTCTTGTACTTTATTACATCACACTCCCTATAGAATCATATTTAATTTTACATTTTGTAGAGACGATCCACTAAGTCATGTCATGTCAGCATGACTAGACTTCTTCATTTTCTCCGACATGTGCTCAATTTTATGTCTCTGTCGTCTGTTCGTGAAAAATGGAAAAAGTCATTTTTTATTCATTGACCAGAATGTCATTAACAATGTACACATCGTGAGATCTGAGATTTTTACAGGGTCAGGGTTTTCTCCTTAATTTTTTCAGATGAGCGAAATACATTGCAAATATACTATGTGAACTGTTGGTTAATGCCACTGTACAATTTTTAGGAATACTCTCACCATCAATTTCATGTGTGTTGTTAAGTATTGTGTCCGAAGGTAAATTTAATACATTTTGAAGTTTGCAACCATTATTATTGTATTTATGCATGATTAATTGCATTTTATTTGATTATCTTGTATCACACATGTTTTAATATATTTTCTAATATGCTTTCAACCTTCAGCCGTCTTCCTAATTGAGTTTTTTCTGAGTCTCCTCAATTGTTTCAGGTTAAGATGATCTCTAGTGTGATACCCCAAAATAGAGTATTTATATGGTCATCATAATTTTGTGGTATAATTTATGTATATGTTCATGAATGCATATATTTACATAAGTAAGGGCTCTAATGACCTTGACGTTGGTGAGCCCTAAAATCCCGAGGAAAAAAAATTACATACATTTTGTTATTTATGTATGTATGATTATTGTGTATTTATTGACAGTGGTAAGGGGGAGGAACAGTCCTGATGGCTTCAACCTAACCACAAAATTAACTAGTTTCTTTAGTTTATAGTTAAATTGGACTTCTTCTTTTCTCCTCATACCCTCTATTTTCTCCTTCATTGTCCTCTGTTTCATAGTACAGTATCTGGACATTGTATGACATGCAACAACATATACTAATATCTCAACTGCAAATTCCTAGGAACATTTTTCAAAACAACAGAATTCCTCGTCAATTTCACATTCTAACTCACATTTAAGATTCCAAACAAATAACAAAACAAACAGCCACTGGTAGCATAATCCAAAAGAAAGTTCATAAAAAATTTACTTCAGTTTTGTCCACAATAGTGTATTCTGTTGTGTCCAATTTTCAATCTCCAAAAATGAATTTCCTACAAAACCACTTTATTTTGTGTTTGTGATTTTCTTAACTTAATACATTGTCACCGTCACGTTAACCAATTAATATAATATTTAAAGGTCAAAGGAAATATCAGCATCAATAGCGAATTTCATCAGTATTTAAGAAACACCACACTCTATCTTGTGTATTCTTACACGTACATGAACAACCTGATATACTAATAAAAAACATCTATTTAATTAAAAAATGAAGTATGTCAACATTACCTTTCAGAAACAAAGCTACTTACTTGCGGAGTTACACAAGGTTCAATTTTAGACCCTATCCTCTTTTAATGTACGTAAATGATAATTGCAAAATGGTCAAATGCCCGATTGCAAAATGGTTCTCTTTGCTAATGACAAATCTACTATGCAAATATGTCAATGCGCAAAAAGTTTTATCTAACCTCTCGTCTTGGTTTCATTCAAATCGTATCATCGTTAATACTAATAAAACAGTATCCATGTCATTTCGAAATAGTGTAACGAAATCTCTTCCTCCTACATCCCTTTCGCTTAACGGAACCGAAATAAAATCAGTCAAGATAACAAAATTTTTAGGCCTTCATATTCAGGACAACCTCAAATGGAATTATATTGATAATCTGAATTCCAAACTAAGAAAATATGCTATGCATTCCGAATTTTAGCCAACATTGTTAGTCTCCACGTTTCTCGTTGCGTGTATTTTGCAAAAGTATATTCTCATTTACGGTACGACATTATTTTCTGAGGCCAATTCACTCAGAGCATTCAAATTTCTAGAATTCAAAAGAGAATAGTTCGAATTATATTTAAATCTCACACTGGAAATTCATGTAAACCTTTATTTAGAGAATTAAATATTCTCCCTCTCCCTTACATATACATTTTGAAGTAATCGTGTTTGTTAGGACAGAACTATTAAAATCCCACCCCGTTTTAGAAGAAATAATATAGTTCACGAACACAACACTCGTAATAAAGCTAAAATTCATCGTCCTGGCGTGTCAACATCTCTTTGCCAAAGAGGTTCGTATCATTTAGGAATAATTCTATATAATTCCCTTCCCAAAAATCTCAAAGATATAAATAAATTGAATCTCTATAAATCCGTGGTTAAAAGCATTTTAATGTGCTATTGTTTCTATAATGTGGAAGAAATTACAGATTTTAATAAAAGAAGTGAATGAGAGTTTCAATTTCCTAATAAATATTGTTTTCCACATAACTTTGGATGATGTAGGGGATGTTAATATCTCTTATACTTTATCATGCCATTGTTATAGTACTGTAGGTACTGATTAAATTCCTTTTCTCAAGCGTGTTGTTTTTTATCCTTTTTACTTGTAATTGTTTATTTCTACCTGTACACAACCTTAGCAAGGTTGTGTGCATTATCTGTGTAGCCCCATCCTGGGCCGGGTTTTTCTCCGGTTTTCCTTCGTGTACTGGCGGATTTTCCTTGGGCGAGAATGTCATTAATACCTTTGTTTTATTGATATCGATCTTTTACTGTATAAATATGTACTATTTATCATTTTGAATAATAAATGGATAATATTACATATTTATTAAATAATTTTATTTATAAATATTAAATCCGCCACTGCCTATGATCTTGATCGGATTAGATGGGATGGTCCCTTGCATGTTTCCGGAGAGTAACTTAGTATATTACCCCCCACGTGGTCATATGCAGTTTGCAACCGCTTTTCTGACAAAATTTGCTTATTTATTTATAAACACCTAACACGTTTGCAAATTATAAGTACATTTTAGCTATTGGGGTTTAATGCCATAATGTTTAGTACTTGACTCATAGTTCACTGTCAGCACGACTGTAGGTACATTTGCCATAATAGAGTGGCAAATTAATTTTAGGAACTGTGTCAAGGCAACGTGCTCTCGAAAGATAGCTTTGACGATTTGACATCAGTCTTTTCATTTTACTTCTCAAGTAATTTGAAACATACAAATACATTCACTTCCAATAAATATTTGAAGTTCTCTGGCATCACTTCGCAATTTTGAAGTTAATTTTAAAAGACTTCGGAAAAACACCATGTTGTCTCGACAAGGATCCGAGAACACGTATTCCAAGTTAAGCTTCCCGCCGAAATCCCCACCATCGAATTTCGGCTATGACGCGATACTGACGTCATGTTCTCGAACCAGCTTCTGATTCTCAAGTTTCCCGTGGTCTCCCGCCACTGGCCTGTCCTGCATGCGTTCACATGAGGCCACGTGAGACCGTTGGTTCCGTAGATTATTATCTGGTCATAACGTGTTCAAGATAATCTCATGAAAGTTTTTCCCCTCTTCCATTATGAACGAGGATTTCGCAGCAAGCATCTATCAGGAAGAGCGTCCAATGTTAATGGTAAGAGTGGTTAATTGTATTAGCTGTTTTGGCCATGATCCAGTTTGCAATAAAAACTGTCATTCGCTTAAGATTCCTTTATATGTAATGTACCAATATTAGTTATCATTTTTCTGCAGAATTGTCTGGACTGAAATACATTAATGAACTGGATTATATTTTTCCATTTTTCATTGAAAGTTATTTTATGTTATCTTGAATTTGAAATTCTCGTAACTTGCATAAATAATTTTTATTATAGTCTCTGTGAACATGATGTTGTGATTATTTACCATCTAACTTTGATATCTTCAATTTAAAAGATGTCATGTTTGTCACCCACACATCTTCTTTCTATTACTAACCTTCTATTCCCCTCTGCCAGGCACTATTGCGATCGTGTTCCTGAATATTATTTTTGCGAGGTGCCTTCTTCTGGAGTTACCTTAAAGTATTTCAAATAATGTTGAAATCAAACACAACCATACAAAACATCATTTAAAAAAAATATAATTAGTATGAAAGTATACTTCATGAATTGCTAATGAAATTATTAGAGGTTTTACTGATAATTATGTGAACACAACGGATACTATAATCACTTGCTGTGTAACACTATAAACTGTGTATTCCAATAAAATAATAATAATAACAAATTCTGTTTCTGTAAGCACTTGAGTTTCTGAGGAATGATTTGTGCCTGTTGCTGAGAGTTTATGAACTTCATCATTGTAGTTGTTCCTTTATACATTAATTTATCAGGATTATTTATATTTGAGGCATGCATTTCCATGACTATGTGTTTAAAAATCCTGATGGATTTTTATTCAGATCTGAGCTGGAACTTCCAGATAAGTATTGCTCATACATCCTTTTGGATAATTTTTAAACTTACTATGTTATGGAAGCACGCTTCATTTATCTTTTTCACTCATCATCGGTGTAGTGCATATGATTTGAAATATATAATTTGTCTTAAAATTTCCTCCTAACAAGATGAAACTAGTTCCTATTACATTAAATAATGTAAAACACTCGCCAATTAATTTATTTCTAACTAGATAACCCAACAGACATGAATAGAATACAAATTAAATTAAATAGAATACAAAAAAACTTGCTGTTTTTTTTAAAAGGAAACACTTAAAAAACTCCTCATTATGTTCAAATTTGAAATGAATATAAGTCAACACATTATTAGAGGATATTTTAGTGAACATTTTACTACTGTGTGATTACTTACTATATTAACTTCCTGTATGATTAGTATTTTTGTTACCTTTAGAAAATAAAAGTTTTATGTAATGTAATGTTTAATATGTTAAGTATGTTATAAAAATAATTTTATTGCTTTAATTTCCTTTTATGCATGATACAATCGATCAGAATTTTGAAAATTCTAAACTTTATTACCTACAGGATTTTTATTCTTCCGCTCATTTATACCATTTTTTGAATCACATTTTAACAGTCTCCCCCAATATTGCTTAAATATCGTTGCTTGAGGTTGTTTGATTAAAGTTTCGTTAATTGTTTATTATGTGATAGCAACTAAATGTGAACGTTATAAAATTATTAGAACACTTCTTTTAACCAAAAGTTGTTTCAATTGCAAAATTAACCGGAATGCCTAAACCTAATATTTCATTGTCACATTATCGATGGTTGTATATGTGAAAAGGTATATCGGAAACTGTACATATACATTTTTGTTGGTACATATAATTTTTTAATGTACTGATTAAATTTGCAATATTAACTCTTTTATTTTGCCTTTTATATCTTTGTTCTAGAGTACATTAAAAGTTCACAAACTTCGATGGAAGAACCACATGATTTTTGTGATGGGAAATTTAGCAAATCTCTACGAGTGCAATTTGTTTGTTGACTGCACTGTTCATGCTGAAGGTCAGAGTTTACGTGCACATAAAGTCATCCTTGCAGCTGTCAGTCCTTATTTTGATGTAAGTATGATCAAGTTAATCTCAGAATACACTCTTGTGAATGAATTTTAAGAGGTTCAGTTTGTATGAATTCTTTCAGGATTACACCTATAATAATTTTGTAAGGTGCAGGTGAAGACAAAAATAAAGTTACTTAAAAATAGATATGTAAGTTTCTCATATTAATTATTAAAAAAAAAAAGATATTCACTCCTTCATAATTATCATGTTATTCCTTTAAAGTTACCTGCCTGTGCTCAATGTTTTTATACTTCTCTGCAGGAATAAGAGTCTAGTTATAAGTTTAACTTTTGTATTTATACATGGTAAGTAAATTCAAAAGTTATAAAATTCATTATTTTTTAAGTGAACAGAAAAATGTATTTTCAGAAGAACTGTAAAGAAGTTAAAAAAGTACTCTTTACAGCCTTCAAAATGTTTAGTAAACAAGGAGGAGGGAATTAGTTGATGGTTGGTTAATGTGGGAGGGGTGTTTGTCCCATGGATGTTTTCATTAATTTATCATTCTTATGTATGTATAATACAGAAAGACCATTTCATGCTGAAGTCTAGTATGTTTTATTTTCTATCAAGCTTTCGTGTGTTAATATTATATATTGTGATGACTTGAAACTCCCTACTAGATAGGACATCCACAATACACGAATATGGGGAATAACTAGTTATTGCTTAAATTTTGCAATGCAAAAGTATGATTTTTAACTCTTCCCTTCAGATCAGAAGCACCCCTTATGACATGTCTCAAAAATAATCAAAACCTGGTTGTTAAAGTGAGTGGTGGCTGCAAATTCGTAATAAAATTCATAACACACTCATAATATAAGATGCATTTTCAATAGTACAGTTGGGGAATATTCTAAATTTAGCAATACTTACATTGGCAATCATGGGTTTTAAGTGAATCGGTACAAGATACCATTATAAATCCAGGATATTTGACCATGTACTCAATATTGTACCTGATAAAATGGTTCATTAACTTGCATTGTTACGCAAGTTATGTTATAACAAATTTTTCCTTCAGTACATGGTGTAGTGTATGGAAGGTCCTCAAGAATAATGTCATTTTGTTTTTAACTTTCAGCGTATGCTGAAGGAAGAACCACACAAGAACAGTTTTGTTCTAGAAGATGTCCAATTCCAAAACCTGAAATCAGTGTTTGACTTCATTTATTATGGTGCGGTGGAGGTTGCCAATGATGATCTGCATTCTTTTATGAAGGTTGCAGAATTATTTCAACTGCAGGTATGCTTGTCAAATTTATTTAAAACTATTGAATAAATCTGGAGGCAAATTTCTTGTTCTGATCTCTCATTCTGATTCAGATTTTGTGCCATCCCAATCATCAACTAGACACAGAAGAATTAATAGTTGAGAAGAATTCCAATCATGCTTCTTGTCACGAAAATAAGAATCAATCCGCAATCGTACACTATGGAACAGAAGCAGTACCAAATGTGTCTTTAAAAGAAGCCTCTTTACTGGTGGGACAAGCATCAAACTCATTGGCAGTCCCACCTACTGATTTATTTTCTAACGTGAGAATAATTGAATCAGATGATGTTGTTTCTGCGAATCTTGGGGCAAGAATAAATAGTGCCAGTCAGATACATGAATTTCCTTCACAAGGCATTTCTGAATTGCATAAAATTGATAACGTAGAGGTTTCTGCAGCTCAGAAACCGCTAGCAGTAGAATCCGGTTATTTTCAACCTAGTGAAGCACCAAGTTCTGTGAAAATGGGAAAGTATTGCATCGAATTTAGAGATGGAAATATTGATCCGTTTGTAACAGGTGAGTGAGTTTTTGGTAGTGGAGTGTGTTCCATTTTAGGGGTGAGAAGGGTTCTTTATCTTGAATTAATAATTTCTCCAGGGACTTGTGAGGTATCAGTAAGTTATCACAATTTCTTCATTCCTACAACACTAGAGAAAAGGATTTTTGAATTTTACTCACTTTTCTATACTATAATACTAAAGTTATAGACCCATAACTGTAGTACTCCGGCAGAGATGTATGAAACATCTGAACCCCGGCAAAAAAATCATTAACGTATAACATAGACTAAGATGAAAGTGGATTAAAACAACACAAGAAAATATGAGGAAAATCTCAAATTTACAACAAATTAGAAGTTTATAATGTAATTAGAACAATATGCAAATACAACAGGATCAGTCTATAATTTAATTTTTTAGCATTTCGTCATGTGGCTATTTTTTTTTTCTTGATCAACCTTTTACCACACTTCAATTCCTTCAAAGTACCAGGCAATTTATACAAAATTGAATAGGCAGCAACATAATGATTATTACTATTAAGTCTTTTTATTCTTCAGAGATATAATGCCTTAGTTTCTTGTGCCAATAATATAGTTGACTTGAACTAGGAACAGGATCCTACTGTCGCCCGGTCATAGGAAGGAGAAGCTAGAGGGTCGTCATTGCCCTCTACAACTCAATGACGAGTAGTTGTCATAACAACGGCTGCGTTGTTATGTTTCTCACAGTGGTCACTAGTCTTGCCGAGCTGCCTCCGCTGTCTCAGCAGCAATGTGGCAACACTGCACTTTCTCCTGTCCTTTGCAGCTCCAAGTGTCAGTCCTTTTCCTAATTTAATCCAACTATAATTTCAATATCAACATTCCAAGGGAAGTCCTTCTTGGGGAACGATAGTTTGCTTACTTTTGTGTTGTGAATAATGTCGGGCAGTATCATTAAAGCAATAATTCAGTTTTTTTAAATTGGGGCTTAAGGGCTTGCCAAATTCTTGGTCATTAGAACCCTTATACAGGTTGAAGCTTTGATCCATGGATTGGAATAAGTTCAATTAAGCGATGCCCATATTTTTATTCTTGGAAGTGAAAGTGATTTATGTGTTGCTTTGTTGCAGAGAGAGCACCCAATTGCTGGCAGCAGACTCGACCGGATTTCCGTACCACATTCGAGAATTTCAAATTCCACCTTGAAAATAGCTTTGAAAGGGAATTGGAGAATGGGGTTTTGCAAAATCACACTGAAGTGTCTCGATTCGTGAGTAGTAATGACGTGAATGCAACGGTAAGAAGAAATTTGTGTAGAGATTCGGGAATTCTATTGGGAAATGGAGAGTTGGGGTTGAGTAGAAAAGGTTTTGTCTGTTATGAATGTGGCGAGAACTTTTCCAATTCTTCGGGACTGCGCTGCCATGTGTATTATGTACACAAACGCAGCTCTGCTGGTGTGTCTGGTGGATTCCATCTCGATCAAAGCATAAGCCACAGGAATCTACATGCACATATGAATAGCGAAAACCCAGAAACTCAGAAAATAAGATGTTACCCCTGTCCTTTCTGCAAGAAAACCTGTGTCTCTGTCAAAGAATTAAAAAAGCATCACAAGAGACACGCACAAAATCATTGCTGTGAAGTATGCAAAAGTAATTTCTTGTCAAAGAAACAATTAAATAAACACGTTTTAACCCACACGAGGCCATTTTCGTGTGCAAAATGCGGTAAGGAGTTTGAAAACTATACTGTTCTTAAGGGGCACATGGCAATCCACACTGGGAGCAAACCTTTTCCATGTGCTGCGTGTGGAAAGTCCTTTGGCATGTTATCCAGTCTCACTCAACACTTTTTAACTCACTGTTCTTCGAGTGAGTTACAGTCGGCCAAGGGAAAAAACAAGGTGAAGTGCGAAAAATGTAAAAAGAAATTTAAGTCTCATGAAGCTGTACAAAATCATATGTATTCAGTACATCCGGACAGAAGTTAATTCTGCATTCAATGCAAAACCATCTCCTATATTTCTTCAAAAACACAAACCATGCGCAATCCTAATTTACGCTTTATTTTTTATTTTCAATCCTGTAGGAAAATGATTAAACTGGAACATAGGAGACGCTCATTCAAGATGAGATGAGTGCTACTTTGGGTATTTTCACATGGCATTTGTCAAATCCGAGACAAAAAAGTTGTAAAAGAATATTAATTTTTTTCATAAAGTGTGAGAAACTAATTCAACATATTTTGATAAAAAAAAGAACTATAAAATATTTACTCATTTCCAATTTGAAAACATGTATTTCTTCAAGAGATAGAAGCATTAAAAATATGGCATATTTCAGTTTCAATAAAAGTGCAACTGTTTGTATCTACCATTGTTGGAAACCAAAACCCTTCCACCAGCCATGAAAAGTCGCCATCTTGTCCCGTCAGTAGAGGTGATTAGTTCATGATGACCCTTGACCGATACAAAGAGGAACCAGTGAATAATCAGCTTCAGGAGAGATATTGTTTCAATGCATTGTTTGATGGTATCGTAAATCATTCGTCTTGTAAAGAGAATTTCTTTTACGAAATGTGATCTTGCCTCATTCATTGTAGGAGTAGAAATAAATGTACTGAAGTCAGAAACTTCTATGAGCAGCTTGTAGATACTTTATTTATAGACCTGTATGAGGGGTTATAATGTGGTTTCAGACAAAGTGACTATAAATTGTTAAGGTACTGGAACTTTGTTAATGATTGGGTAGTTGTTGTTTGAGAGTGCAATATTGTGCCTCTTAAATTTGTATAACATTTCTTTATAATGTAGTGAAAAGTTTGTGAATGCTTGAAAATGAATATTTTAAAAACTAGAAGACTTGTTTTATTCCATCAATTATTAATTAAATAAATTTATTTTATGGGTAGAACAAAAAAGTGCAAACTGTCAAGGAAGGTATAGTATTCACCAAAGAAAGAAAAACTGGCATGCAGGTAGTTGGCCTATTTTAATCCGTTCTTGAATTCTTTCTTCCCCTTTGTTTGGAGCTGAACTGGATGCTAGCAGTAACCCTATACTTATAAAGTTTAATCCGACCAAAATAAACAGACTATTTCCTTCACAAAATGTCAACTTTATTAACAAATTTTGAAAACAAATATACAATTTCACATGATGTTTCAATACTGTTTGGTGTCATTATCAGGTGTACAAATATATTCCAAAACTTGAGCGCTGCTCACATCATATGTGTACTGGTGTAGGGCTTGGAGGTTAAACATGAACTCAGAGATGGCAGAGAACTTATACTAAGAAGTGCAAAGAAAAAATAAATCTAACCAAACAATTGATCAACATTAAAAAGCAACAACTATAGTGTGAATGGTTAGTTAACATTACCTACTTCGTACATTCCTTAATTCTTTTTCTTCACGGACACTACTTTATACTCTTGAATTTTGGAAGATTTTGTGTGTAAGTTGTGGAAAATTTGGTCCTTTATGTATTTTAAGATGCCAACTTCAAATTTTACATTTTCCTCTTTGATAAATGACAGGAAGTATGAAAAAGCACCGAAATTATACCTCTTGATTTTGTGTATGAAACATGCATCAAAGGAAAAGGAAAATACCAATTGCAGCAAGAAACTAGAGAAAATTACATGTAATCTATTCCTCTGTTTTTTTGCTTTAGGTGGATAGTTCACCTGTTAAAACTTGAACAATTTCGTATATTCTAGGATTTTACTTTTAACGCGATAAAGTGTTTTTGGAAGAAAATGTTTCGTTACAAAAATTAAACAGCAAATATTTACGCTGCTTGTGGCAAAAATACAAGCAGAACCTACAAGCAGCTTGTTCCCTCTAAGTACCAAAATTTGGATTTTGAGGGTTTTTTCCTTGTATCATATATTAGTTTCTGTTAATTTTTGTTAGATTTTTATTGTTTTTCTTCTCCCAATACTTACTGGGAGGGGGGTTATTGAGAGTCAGCGCGATTTCTAGGTCTATTATATTTTTGTTTCTTGACCAAATCTGTGATGGGTAGTTACGAGAGTTTATATAGAGATTGGGTCGATTTCCTGAATTTATTTTTTATTTCAATTTGTCAAGTATTTGTAGGCGATAGATTTTACGGGTATAGAGAAGTAAAATCCTTGCCAGCATATTACCATGGAGGTTCACATCTGCCTAAAAGTGGTCCTCAGCATCAAGTAGACACCCTATCAAATTGCTGCTGTTGGTCACTTGATTGTCGTGTCGTGTCGTGTCTCCCTATCTGCATCCCTCTGCTCCACCAACAAGCGGCGACGACTGAGTGACGGCTGAGAATTTGTGTGGAGGATAACTGTTACAAGAAATTTTATGATTTAAAATTGTGGACATTGTTGGCGGTTCTCTTTTTATTAAGGACTATTTGAAACCTGCTTAGTATTCTGCGCTCTTCTCCAAGATACTTGGTTTACGTGTTTGTCGCCAGTAGACGTAATCCCTTGAAACATTTCACCCCTTCTTCGAAATTGGGGATTTTCCACGTTCAAATCGATTGATTTGTAATAAAACGCATTTAATTTGGCACCAGACGTAAGCAGTGCATTTGCAAAAATAACTTAGGTCCCTCCATCTAAGCACTTCCATTGGGAAATACCCACCCTAGTACATCCCCGAGTGATCGTGAGAAAATATCTTACTTGAATAAGATTAAAGCAAAATGATAACACTAACAGTTTTCCTTTCTTTAACATAAAACGGGGGAATACATCAACTGTTATCATAGTGGAAGAAGGTGAAGGTGGGCCGAACGTCTCTGCTGGGATCATTTTGGCATCGATTACTCGGCAAAGATTTAAAAAATGTATTAATTGTAAGCTAAAAAACAAAAAAAATAATTTGAATATAAATGATAAACACACAGATAGTGCATAAAGATGAAACAGAAAATATGGTCATTAAAAAAATTATTCCAGCTGTGCTTGTACTATCAGAGACAAAAGTAACAATAGAAATTGAAGATTGTGAAGTGAATTTAAGTGGCTACAATGGAGTTAGATTTGACGGGGAATAAAGGTATCCAGGAGGTGTATTGATATATGTGAGGGAAGACAAAAAGGGAAGTGTTAATGATAAAGAAAATACTTGCAAACTGTGGGATTATAGAAGTGAAAGTTAATAAAATTGTTACAGTGGTGTGATAGAAGCGATATACCAATTGTCAAGTGTATCTGATGGTGAATTTATCCAGTTTTTGGAGAAGGTTGTGGAAGAACATATGTCTCACAGTGAATGAAAAGTGATAAGAGACTTCAATATAGATTGTAAAACTGATTCTTTTTATTCAAAGAAACCTTTATGCAGATTTTAGGAATGAAACAATATGTAAACAGTGCAATAAGAGTAACCAGTGATAGCCAGACGATTACAGACTTAGTATTTTCAAACAGTAAAACATGTTGAAGTGATCCATCAACCTATAATAGTGGATTATGCATGGAAGAAAGTTGAACTGAGTTTGAGTAGTAGCGTGACTCAATTGAGAGAGTTGCTTGCTAGGAATTATAAAATGTTCAATGTTGATAATTTTGTGAAGTCAAAGACAAATATAGAGTCTAATCTTTAGAATAATGAGATGAAGATAGATAAATTAGTTCATTGTGCAGTAAAAGCCCCAAGTGAAAGTGCATCTGTAAAAAGATTAAAAATACCAAAAGAATGGGAAGGTAAAAAATGTTTCTCAGATGAAATAAGAGTGACAGCAAATAGGAAGGATGAGGCATGTAGAAAAGTTAGAGAAACTTGCTCTGATTTTAATTGGATGCAATGTAAACATCTAATGAACGAATTTGTTAAGCCATATATAAGATTGCTGACGAGGATGTGACAACGAGCAGCGTGGTGTTTGTTTTGTTACAACACTTGCCGTTGACACTGGCATTAGTCAGCAAAATGTTGAAGGAATCCCTTATTCTCATGTGTGAAACACTACTTTTTTTCTAGAAATATTAAAAAAAACTCCCTCTGTTCTATTTTATAAATGGCTTCCAATCACGTGGACAGGGAATGCTTAATGAGGAATGAATAATAAAAAACTCCCCGTTGGAAATAATTTTTTATTTAATATATTTTCTTCTACATGATAAATGTTTAAAGAACAAGTTTTTGTCCTGTTCTTTGGATTTAAACTTTATGAACAGAATCAAATAAAGAAATTTGTTTTGTAAACCATTTTTTTATTTCTTAACTTGAATTCTTCCAAATTATAAATTATAGTTACCATAATGTTATTATTTATAATAATATTAATCTTTTTATGAAGGTACAAAAATTAAACAGTTCGCCAAACTTTTATTTTGTTCCCTTATAAACCTTATTTTTTGGGTCTTTTAATTTTCAATTAAATTTATATGAATTATAATATATTTACACTCACCCACAAAAAAAAATTAATTAAGCTCTTTCTGAAACTGATGTATTAAAACTTTTCTTCTTTAGTAGGTTTATCAATTTTTGGAGCCCCATGTACCAAATAAGTCCTTCACCCAAATACACAATGCTTCTGCAAAAGCATGACAGGGCAACGACACTTCTGACTTCTTTACAAAAGGTATTTAAATAATTCCATACTAATGAATCCTCTAATAAAACTATTTACAAGCATTATTGCAATAAAAAAATCAGAAAGATTAATTCTAAAAAGCTCTGGCGTACAAATAATAAGGTAACAGGATTCTAATAGTCGATATTCTTAACTTTTACCTAGTTTAGAACAGGGTGTGCATCTATTACAAGAATGACAATGAACGTATACCTTGTACTACATCACTCATTAAGAAACTACAGGCTAAAAAAGGACGTTAGGTGTAAGATTCGTTAAATAATTAACTTCGTCAAAACTAAGTAGTGTCACCTGTTTTCCTTGTCAATGATTTACTCAGTAAATGTATCTGACTAAATCTATACTAAAGAATCTAATATATAACTTCTTCTTAAGAGTAAACCGTGTCTCAGCAGACTTAAGGTATTATATTCACGTTGACTGAAGTCAAGTTGCCTACTGTTCAAGAAACTTGAAAATATTAACCAAAGTAATTCTTATAATTAATAATTCCTTCTACTGGTTTTTACTGTTACAAGACAATTATTTTGTGATTTAAAAACTTTATAATAAATTCATATTGTTGTTTGACTCTTCTTTGACAAGGGTCGCATTGTCTTCAGTCACATGATATGGCTGGCATTTCTATTAAAACAGTATTTTCTACAGTTTTTGGTGAATTGGTCTCATAAATGCCGTTTAAGATATAAAAATCTTAACATCATTGCGTTCCTATCTCCATTTGCTATATTTTAGTAGATTTTTTTCACTTTGTTAAGCCGGTAGTTTTGCTGGAATATCAAAGAAACAAACCTGCGAAAGTTTCTCCAAATACGTCCTAAGTAATTTAAAGTCAAACAACTTAAAATTTTGTGCCGTAAGGGTATGAAAATTCATCGCCACTGGGGAGGAAATAGTTCAAACTATCATTTAAAACATTTTGAGAGGGTACTTGAGCCTAGACACTCGGTTGGATATAATACCTTAACTTCCAATGTTTCAGCCATCCCATCTTTAAGGCAATGTCAGAGTTGAATAGTCTCAGCAGAGCATGACAGTGACTTGGGTCTGTACGTCTCGGACATTGCACAGTCAAATGACCGATACATTGGTAGTTATATGTAGTGAGATGCAATATGTCCCAGTGGAAGCCTACGTTTACATCAGAATTGCAGTTTTTCTTCAAGACTGACCTTTCCTTGTCTCATACTGTATCATTTACATTTTTTACTGCATAGTCAAAATTCTTAGTATTTTAATCATATCATCTTTTATCATCATTACGACACTCAAAAATATTAAATCAATGGATTAATAATAAATACAAAATAAATCTATACTTCTAATATGATGGCAAAGAAAAATAATGAGATTTTTGGAATTTATTCATCGGGAAAAATAATTATATTTTTCGATGTGCAAAGAAATATTCAAATTATTTTTCATTCATACTTCTCTGTACTTCACTTTCACAAGGGAATGAAAGCAATCAACACAAATTTAGTTCTTAAAAAAAAAATGCCTCCACAATACACTCAAGTGATAAATTTTAAATAATACAAAAATTGAGCAATTTTGTGTGTGTATGACCCCAAACTGAATATTAAATCATGAATTAAAAAACCCAAAAAAAATTTTATGAAGTTTCATAAATCATCAATTTAATTCATAACTAAACTAAAATATGTAGCAAGTCACAAAAGAAAGCTTTTTTCATCCTTCATGCTGCTTTGTAAGCAAAAAAGCAAAGATTAAGAAAGTTAAATGCTGCCAATGTAAAATCCATGACAGACACTGAATTAGATATTAACAAGGAAGAAGAAAAAACTGTTAAAAAATCTTCATATTTCATGATACTCATGAATGGAAAGAAAAGTAACAGTACATTTATAAGCAAATAATCACTGTACATACTTGAGAATTCAAGTTAAACTTTTCAGGAAGTATTTTTAGCAAGAAAACATTCTTAATCCCATGACCTTCGTAAGTGTATTTCCAGCTAATCTGGATAAGATATGCCAAAGTACATACTCCTCATTTCCAAAACACTATGTTCAAAAACATTTGACTAAAAGACTTAGAAGTACACGATGTTGAGAAGAATCACACAAACTTAAATTACACCAACAAGAAACTCTTCCTTAACAAATAAATTCAAGTTGTTAGGATGAAACATTGATTGGAGAAGTGATACAAGTTCCAAGACTTGTCACTCTAAATCAAGCACATAATACACACACACAAATCAATCTCCGTATATCTACTTGACTCCACAAAGTAACAATTTCGACATCCATCTGTCACAAATATACTTAGAAAGAAAGTCATCGTAGAAAATGGAAATACAATTTGAGTAAACGTGAAGTGTCAGAGAAGTATCCCCACCACCTATCCATCAGAACTATAGAAGATATACTCAATTGCAAAATGAAAAATAGAAAAACCATGGAACAAATCAGCATTTTTAGCTGATTTGTTAGCCTTCACTAGTCGACTTCTTCAGGTCGAACTGGATGCGTCAATGGAATTACAGACTTCTTCTTCACATCTCTTGAGAGTGCCTTGCGCATATCTGAAAATGAGAAAGATGGTTCTTTCTTAACAATGAGCTCAGAGAGTACCTTAGGGACCTATTTATTTAGTGCTCATTCATCCAGAGGCCCCTCCGGTGGCTAAGGAACTTGAATGCTCATCACCTAGACACTCTGGGTTCAATTAAAGGCGGGGTCAGAAAAAATTTGTAGCTTTTCTTTCAATGTCTCAGTTCATATAGCTGTAACCATTGCAAAGCGAACCCTTCTTCCTCTATCCACCACCTACTACTCCTAGTATCACTAACTCTTACCAACACTTCCATGTTACAAATACACACAGATATTTACAAATACTACAATTCACTTGGTAGTCGTGGGGTGTTGGCATCATTATCAAAGAATGATAAATTGAAAGTCATTAATCTGTTGCTCATTATCGCTACAGTGCTCTTTCTGCTGCATAGCAGCCATCGTCGATAACAAACATTGTTTTCATTAATTTTTCCTAGTTTTCTTTATTTTGTTTCATAATTTCATATCAATACTTTTTACATTTCATTCAATATTTTCTTTTCTTGCATTTCAATTACTGTCTTACTTTTATATTATTTTTCCAGAGTATGCAACTGACGATGGCTGCTATGCATTCAAAAAAGCTTTATAGCGATAATAAAACAATGAGCAACAGATTAACGACTAAAATTCATCCAGAACTCTGGTTTATTGAGATACTTTTCATTATGAAAGAAAAAGTTTGGATTTACATTTTACTCTGCAACTTTTTCAAAAAAGTTTAAAGTTACATATGCAGTTGTCTAGCCAAAGGGGTCCACCTTCCACCTTCTATCACTCTCATCCCCCCCCCCCCCCCTGAAATTTTTGATTGTATAAAACAATGTGTACAAACAATTATTCCAAGGTAGAGCTTTATACATTGACCCAATCTTTAATAATGTATAATAGAAATGGTCTTGCTAAGCTACAGGAGAGAATGTCATACACATTTTCTAGATATAGTTAAAAAGTAGATTACAACAATGGGGTCCACCTTCACAGAAAAACTAGCCAAATAAATATTAGATGGATGTAATAACATTAAGAAATTATATAAGATAATATAAATTAAAACATTTCATTACCTTAATAAAATAATCATAAAAAAATGTTCTAAAAAGAATGGTTTGTGTATTACCAATCCTAACAATAAAAGTCTTAGTAGAAAAAAAGAAAAAAAACAATGAAGTTGAATCGTGAGCTATTATAAATTTCAAAAGTGATTAGTAGTATTTAATAATACAAAAAACAAGAGATCTAAGAGAGTGTGTCATATCTTACCAAATGCATCTTCATCAGGATCGCCAGAGTAATATTCAATGACAGTTCGGTAAACTATGTACCCCAACCTTTTGTACATATTGATGGCAACTTTATTCGAAACTCTCACAAATAAATCAACAAAATATGCTCGTTTCCTGAAGGGATAAACAAAACACACTTTGTAATTACATTCCAACATTAACAGAATTACAATATAAATAATTTTAAATACTAATAATAATAATAAATTTATTGTCAAAAATCAGTACAAACTGCGTATGACCACGTGGAGGACAATAAACTAATTTATTCTCCGGAAGCAAAGCAAGGGACCATCCCATCAATTCCGATCAAGGGTCCTAAGGCAGAGGCGGATTCAAAAATTTCAGCAAAGATTCCTAGATAAGATAAAAAGTTAGCTGCGAGTTATAATACATATATAATGTCAATATGTTTATAATTTAACGCAAATACGTTTGTAAATTTACATGTACAAGTTATTATCGAACTATAGATTGTTCTGAGTATAGTGTTTAAAAAATCACAAGAGTTTAAAAAACACTAAATTCACGATTTATTGCTACAATAAACACGCCCCTAGACATTGGTACTCCAGAAGGTAATGCCGTAATACTAATTAACTGAGTACTACTTAACATTTATGCAATACAAAATTCTCATTTAGAGAACTAATTATTCATTTAAAACACACGCTCAAAATAACACACTGAGGTAAACAATAGTTCTGACAATTAAAAGCTAAGTATAATGTGATACATTACTTTTCAGAAACATCTTCCAACCATGCCATCAGAGTAGCAGCGAGACCCAAGCGTCTGAACTCAGGTGAAACTGTCAGAGCAGTAACATGACCATGCCAATTTTCACCATGGCCTTCAGCTTTACCCATGACTAAAAATACAACAAAAATTAGGGGAATGACTTCAACCTCTAACTCCAAGAAAAATGCAACTACTCACTGTAACCCATTATTTCCCCACTGGGAGACTCAGCGACCTGGAAATACTCTGGCCAATGTGCCAAATATTGCATGTAAAACGAAAGCCCATACTGTCAAACTGTCAAGGACTTACGGCAGGAAATGGAGCAAAACAAATAATTAATTATTTTGTGATGCGACAGCACTATGCCCACGCTGAGCTACATTGGGGTCCAAAAAGTTTTTATTTGAACAATACAAAAAAGATTTATTTTAACCAGAAATTTATTAGTGTAAGTAGATTAATATAAGAGATACTAGAAAATATATTTACTACTGGATGAATAAAGGATACTGTCTCTGTAAGAGGGTCTAAGTTCCTGAAAGAAAGAAAAAGAAAAATATAGCAAATTATAGAGTAAGAAAAACTCTCATATTATTAGAGAGGTTATGTAAGATAAAAAATACAAGCGTATCTTTCAAGTAAAAAATATATACTCACACATTATTGAATTTAAACATGTCATTACACGTAAAAGGTCGTAAAGTAGTCATTTTGCAGGTTTTTATTCTAAAATAACGTCCATCAATCAACAAAAATATCTAGGAGATATATATGTGAATGTCTAAATTCAGCTCGGAAACCATTCTTCTTTTGTTCATCTTTTGTATTTGGTAAGTGCGACGTAGCCAACATTGGTTCTCTATATGTGTATTATCCACATTTCATGATATGCATACATGAAAGATATAAGAGTAGAATTCATTGATGACAATTTGTGAGAAACGCGATAAAATAAATTCTATTATTTATTTTCGTAGATAAACGTTATTCTTGTATAAATTGTCATCTTTGTGTTGGACTGTTGGTTGCTTTGTCATTACAAGATGGAAGCTGGAAAGGACTAAGCTGGTCCATGTGCTCCCGTTTCCTTAGTGCCAGCATAGCACACGATAGCACAATACAGTGCAATGATAAGAGCACACTATACAGCATGCTGTACTTGCATTCAGGATTAATTTTGAGGCCAAACTTTAGCAGTTGGTCCAACAAGGGTTCGAAAAAATAATTAATGTCATAACACTACATATATTATTGCGGTTCCGAAAATATAAGCCGTATTCTTCGCTCTTCATATTTACGGTAGTTATAAAGAAATATTGTTTTGCACTATTTTCTTCTCTCCGCCACCGTGTATGTATGTTAGGGTATGTTAATTATAACATGGCTCGCGACTGCGAGCCATAAACAATTGTTCGGTCACAGTCGGCGATGTCAGGTTTGTTAGACCCGGTGATTTAGTTTTAAGAAAATATGCTGTATGTGTGAAGATGGAGGTAGCAGCACTCGCGGAAGGATATATGAAGAATAAGGTTATTTTTCTACGTCTTTGGACCGGAAGTACTCTTAGTCTAAGTGTACGGATCAGTGTACAACCTCGTAATAAACTTAGTGTGATTCTTGGTGCACCGATAAGCTGGTCTAGAAAAATATTGTGGATGTCTAAATAAGGAGGAAGGAAATTCAATCTCAATCTTTGCCAGAAAACCAACACCAACATTATGTTGATAAACTATTCTGCACAAGCAAGTCAAAGAGTTACACATTTAAATATCTTGACAAATGATGTTTCTTCCAAACATGTATTGATTGTCTGATTCTTTAGTAAATAAATGTTTTTTTTCATGAATGCCAGAGATGTCATAATACTTTTGTTGTTATTAATCTCGAATTTTCTCTGCACATTATATCTACGACTCAATTTGGAATAATAAATTGACAACACTTCATATTTGATTCTTTTTATAAATTGTAAGTATTTAATCTGCCACTGCCCTTGTGCTCTTGATCAGAATTGATGGGATGGTCCGTTCCTCGTTTCCTAAGAGTAACTTAGTTTATTATCCCCCATGTGGGTCATATGCAGTTTGTAACTGCTTCTTTGACAGTAAAGTTTATTTGCAGATATTTGATTAGTATATGTTTAAGATTTGTATTTCATTAGTTAACTTCTCAGTCAACATTTAAGTTGTGGTGGTCTGGGATGTCTATCTCATTTTATGTTTTAAATGAAGACCTCATTTCAGGTGGACCCCATTTTTTAAAATTGAAATGTCATGAAACAAGCTTGTGTACCAATTAATTGAAGGAAAATCAACCAAGTCCCAAACTTTTTCTGGATACATTGTAAATATAACAATATCAATATTGTTAATTGTAAGATTCGGAATATATGTACTGGTATATATTCAGTGAATGTCGGTACTGCTGCCTGTACACTATATAATAAATAATAATAAGTAAATAAAAAATAATATTGAGTTATGCTGCTCATAAAATTAAATTTTTTTGCTTTTACAGTAGAAATCTTTAGTCAAGAGATTTATGAACTTAACAATGCTAATGACATTAAGATGATCATTGGTACAGGAAATGTAGAACAAGAAACTTTTGAAAATTTTTATTTTTTGGACCAAGCTGGTTTTTGTCCAAAGGTCCTCAACGCATACTTAGTAATCTGATAATTGTTGAAATAAAGTACAAATATAGTTGTAATAAATATAGTCTGTTTACTGATCTACTAAATTTTGACTACTAAATAAAATCTATTTGGCCTTCATATTAAAAAGTTTGGAGATCCCTGATCTAAGTAGATGCTTGTATTCCTTACTATCTTGTGGCCTTCATTGGGGTAATGCGGCATATTTCACACTTTGGTGCAAATACTTTTCCTACCATGTGAATACTTTAGCATGTTAAACATCTAAAGTATCCAGTGTTTTGAATTATTTTTCAATCCTTATTAAGGAGTAACAAAGAGTAAACGATTCAATGTTATTTATACACACATAGATTTTCCTGGAATTTACCTGAAATGGTTATGCCTGGCTATCAAACATAAAAAATAGATTTTCTTGCTGTTTAATAGAAATATTAAGCCTTACATGTACGCAGTTTGTAACATTTCTTGACAAGGTTTATTTTATTTATTTTTCTGTAATGTGATTGTTGCAACATTTAAATGTTTTGTCTTCTCCATTATTATTATTATTTTTCATAAAGAGTACTTTTGTTGAAATATTTGGTAACACAGGCGAACAATGAGGTAGAGTGATGCTGCTAATTTAAGCTCTTACTCAAAACCTGAAATACAAATGGCGAGTACTGCACATTAAATGGACAATTTTATTGCCTTTATAAAGAACACTGAGCCAGGAAAATCAAATTTTTTTACATCCCATAAACAGTACATGCATCATAATTTTCAGTGTCCTATTTTTTCTTCTTGGAATCGCTTATCCAGCCACTCTTGTGTTTCCTGAGATTTGAGTTAATATCTGTACTGACAATGTACTCCATTAAGACAGGTAAAGCATACATGGGTCTCAAGTTAGAGAAAACATTCTGACAATAGTTAATGTTATTTTATTCATATTTATTTAATATATGCACAGAAATTATTACAAACATCACATGAAATAAAAACCTTATAGTTACATATTTATATACAGAACATTTAACCTGTTGTTTGATCAAAGGATCTGCTTTGCTGATCAATACTACAGAGAAATGGACAAGAGACTGAAATAAAGGTTTGGTTCAGAATCGTAGCGGACTAGATATCACTGTACATCTATAAAAACATAACAAATGTCATCTGATGGAAGCATGTTGTCGTACTGGACGCTTGTTTCTGCTCTGGCAGCTTGTTAATGAAAGTTTTTTGTCACAAGATTTCCAGAACTTTTGTTACATAATGTGTTTGTGGAATTAATTAATATTCTGTATGGTTTTTTGATGTCTGTAAAGCACTGGGGGAAACAGATCATATTCACTCGAATGAATAAAATGTTGGTGAGAAACCTTATTAGTTGTTGAAGAACAGAGATACAATAGTGCATAGGTAGTTTATGACCTCATTGGTTAAATAATTCATTAATTTTCTAATAGCATAAATATTTCAAGTCATGTATATTGTATAGAATAATAATATGAAAAGTAATCTGAATGTACAAAATAAAATGAATGGAAATTATGTAACAATTTGCTTAATGGTCCAAGCGTAGAAAATTGCATCGTGAAATTCTTAAATTCCTTATATGTTTGTTTACACTCACTTGAAGTAATTTATTTTTAGATCACATGACTTAAGGATCTGTGAGACAACCATAAAAAGTTCTATAAATTCTGTAAAAAGAGAAAATAATTTGTGAGGAAGTTATTTTTAAGAGAACTATTTTTTTTTCAGTTCCAAAGCACCAAACTGTTGAAAATGAGGTTGGTTACTAAAATATTTTGGTTCTGGTTCCAGTTTAATGATCAACTAAATAAACTAATGTAATTAAATAAATATAAATAACAAGACCAAAATATTTTATATTTTTATCTCTTAGGTATTTGAAGTAATATAATAGCACAATACTGTTTTTAGTCATAAAAATTCATTAGTTAAACAAAGGAGTCAATGGCATTTTGTTTTAAGTTTAAGTTGTTTTGTTAATACGAGTGACATGAGTTTCTTTCTCGGGTACATTTGTGGAGAATTAAAGTAGTTCATCATTCTAACATATTTTTCGATAATAATTTTTTTTTAAATATTCAAAAATTTCAATCAAAACAATTTAATTTCAGTTTAAGAAAAAGAAATTGCATCTTGATAGTATTTTGGTTGGATTGCATTCTTGATAATAAAATGGTTTTCATCAGTTTAAGTTGTTATTAGGATTTCAGTTTGATGCCTTGTTTATCAGAAACCAAAGTGTGTTTATTCTCAGTCTACATTCAGAGTATTGTTCAGAAACAAGCGTTGGGCAGACAAATAGTATTTTTATTATACCAATGTTTCGTAACACATTCTACGTCTGCGAGTTAATTTTGTTTTCATTTAAATGTAAACTATAACAGTCTATTCACACTGATAGAGTTATGGGATTGATACAAACTTTCTTTTACCACAAATCCACAAATAACCAAAGGAGGTAATTTATACATAGTTCACACAATCTTTACGAAGCAAATGGGGGCACATTCCACAAATTAGTTCATAACATATTATTGTATCACCAAATTAGGTATAACATAGTAGGAACACATGGTTTGATGTATTAGACTAGAATACATTTGGATTATGTCATTAAAAAATTACTTTTATCTATCTGTGTGTATATGTTAATTTTATTTACATTCCTTAAGACTAGGTGCTTGACAAATGTTGTTTGCAACTGCTGTTGCAAGATTTTTATGTGTTGAAAAACATTGAACTGATATAGTTGCACAATACATTCACACAGACAGCTAAGGATATAAGTAATGAAGATATTTTTTTCTCATTATATGTAGTAAAGAGAGAGAGTATATATACCTCAAAATATGAACATCGTACAAGTTGGAGTAGTGAAAACTGAAAACTCCTTTATATCCTTCTTCTACCTCTTTGGTTCAGTGCTTTCATGAGCCTTAGAATGAGTTGAAGGGTTTTTAAATTATTCTTATCCTTAAAAAAAAAACACACTTTCACATTACGATTCAATATGATACTTTATACACATGAAGGATTTGATCAAAGCCATATTAGTATATCAATGAATCTAAAATCAGGGTACAGGTCTGAGTAGAAGGGCATAAACTCATGTTATTGTGATCAGAAGTATTTTTGAAATGATGCGAAAAACTTTTCTTCTATCAACAAAGATGCCGAAGATCAACTTGAGTTAATGAAAGTTCTGATTTATCCAATAGTGGATTCTGACCTACTATTGGATTTTATATTATGTACCCCTGACTTTTAATAGCTGTGGAGAGAACAACAAAAATCGTAGAAAAATCAATGAAAACCATGTTTTGAATAATTGGCCAGCGACAGGCATGTTGTTGCCTGTGTCGCATTCAGTCAAAATTCTGGACTCCACAGCTGACGAACTTACATCATGAGTGGAATGATATGCACAGCAACCAACGTGCGTGACTGTAAAGCATTGCTGGCCACTAATTGAAAACATGGTTTTATTTATCACTTGATGGGGGCTGAGTAAATAGTTTTAATGTTCTAGTTCAGTTTTAACATAATCATGGCATTCCTCTGAGTGTGACAGTACAAATTTTATTTCTTAATAACGTCTGGTTATTTTTAGCAGTGTTCTTGAAAAAAAAAATATCTCTATATATTTTGCAAGTAGAAGCTTGATATTAATAAATGTCACAAACACATGGGCACATGTGATCAAGGGCTCTAATGATCTTTANCCCCCCCCCCCCCCCACACACACACACACAAAGCCAAAAACTGATCATTTGCTGAATAAGAATTATTTTTGACTTTCTTAGTTTATTTTAGAAAAAAATAATAAAGCTAACAAATAGGCAAAAACCGTAAGTAACTTATGTTTTTTCAAACATTACCAGTTAAAAAAAATTAATATTCATTCTTAAAACCAAATTTTTCATTTATGTATGTGCACAAAACATTTCAAATCCTTAAGTCTTTTTCTCTTTTTTTCCTGCTCTCCACAGCTATTAGAAGTTGGGTCTATAATCAAAAATCTGACAGTAATCACCTATGACCTAATCAGTCAAGAAATTGTTTTCCAGTTGTGAAAAAACCACCCTTGAAATTGGGGTTACTTGTGTGGAGTACTTGAAAATAAACTTCTCTCATGAAAATGAAAGTTAACTGTCTCAACAATCAACATCACATTTAAAATGTTACTTGACACAATATCATGAGTAATGGGTTTGAAGGTTAGTGTGAAAGAACATAGCATTTGATGTACTCTTTGATTTCTACCTAGTCCAGATAAATTCTAGCTTACTCATAAATATCTTAATAATTATATAAGAAAGTACTGCAGTGAATACTGTACGGCCATTCAGATATTGCAATTGTGTGATTATTTCTTCCCAGAAGAGGGCTAATATTTTTTTTTTTATTACTCTCAGTGAAATATTTCAGTCTAATCAATAAAATACTTCAAATAATCATTCTTAGGTGAGACAAGCAATTGAAAATTACATGAATTACTCATAGTATTGTAATAGATTAATATAAAAGTAATTCAGCACATTTTAAGTTGGTTACTTGGATACACGGGTAAATTGGTTTACATTCAATTAATGAAAGAAAAAGAAAAATCAAATATTTTGGCGTGTAATGGTACATGTTAAAATATTAATATTAGCCCTATCCAAGAATTTGATTCTAAAGTACTGGGAACTAATATTTGTAATGTTGAATGAAGGAAGACCAATATTTCTAATGATGACACATAAGATGATACTATATTTGCCTGGGTGGATTAATTTGAATCAGTGTTCTTGGATGATAGATGGAAGACCAAGAAAGGGTCATTTATTTGCAGTTTCCAATTTGAGTCTCCCCACAATTACTTTTGAACATTTTTCCCAAATAATATGCCTTTTTGGGGTCTAGAATAAGGGAAGCAATTATATTTATTTCCTTGAAATTTATCGTATGCTGTGTTGCACAAAAGATGTGGGGGGCGTCTATCGAGTCCAGGGTTGTCAGCGAGAAACCAGTGCTTAGATTTTTATGAAAAGGAGAACGCTGAGTTGAATTCTATTCCTCATAATTTCAATATCTTGAAAACTTAACATCTTTATTCAATGAATTGCAAGGTTGATCATGACAGTTAAAGATGGAGCTTTTTAGTGCAAAGATTGTGAATATACTTCATTGTTTTAATTATAAACCCAAATTCAAAACTGTATCTTATTCCAATGGTAATATATTTGGCCATTATAAAATCAAAATAAACAAATGCGTGACAACAATCACAGGAAAACTATCCAGTAATTACAATACTATTTTATGTGATTTTATAACATATTTATGTGATTTCTGCTTTTTTGTAAACATTTTTTGAGTTAATATTTATGTTTAATATCATGTTCAATTGTTTTGTTGCTATATTAATTTTTTGTTATAATTTGTTTACATTGATGACGACTTAAACGTTGAGTCAAAACGTAACGTAAAAACCATAAAAGTATATTGTGATCGTTACCAAAAAGAAAATTATCTTGTATCTTCTTCCGCCGACAACATTATATACGACGATATTTTTAGAAACCACTGTAAAATCTGATGAAGGGGCAATTATGTATCATCAAATATGTCATTATTCTAAATTATAAATAGACGATATAGAGAATAGTATTAGAATACATTTTACATGAATCGTTTTTCAGAAATTAACGCTTCTTCTCTCAGAATACAGAAAATCGCAAACGTTCGAAGCAATACGGACGAATCGTATTACTTCTCAGCACAGCAAAAGCTCTCCCCTTGGAGTTACCTAACGTTACATTTCTTTAAAAGACTTCAATCGCGGAAAATAAGCTTAACATTGCGCGCCATCACTGTACTCGCCGATAATGCTACACGGGTCATAAAGAGACGGATTTATCTTACGGACAACTCGAACAAAATTTGCTGAAGACTTCTCAGTCGTCAAGAGAATAGCGTGGAGAAATCTTACGTTAGTTACTTGTATTTTTTTATGTTCACGGTTTCCTTTCGATGGGAATATTAAAAATGGGGACAATGCCAAAACGTGATATTAGGCATCGGACAAATTTTTAGCATGGCAATACTTGGAGACAACTTCAAAATTGGATCCCCAACCTCCAAGTTAGAAGTGATACCTTTAAACATCGTCAGAGAACGGCGCACATACTTGGAAATATTTATTGAGCAATTTTGAAGTTCTTTAGCTTCCGAATGTCGCCACACTAAGGAATGGATTTGTATTTTCATATACCAAGGGTTCTTAAACCCTCCGATTCCATAATTCGAAGTCCAATACGTTTCCCAAGTGATATGATTACTCGAAACTTCTCTCCCTCTCGTGTTGTTGCCGTGCATTGCCGTGGCTGATCAAGCCGTCTCTTTGCACGTGGTTTGCAAGACGGCCGCGAGCACAGGGCGCGCGTTCGTGCGAGCGTCCGTCCGATTGTAGTGTGAGCGGCGGCTACTAGAAAGCGCTGGCGTCGCCACCAGAGCTATCCCCGTCGCTCAAACAGCGCCATTACGTCTGATACTGAAGCATAGGTGCTGCGAGGTTCGCATGGTGGGTGGTGTTCATCCGAAGGGCGGAAAGGTTCTTGTTGTACCATTCGTCATCTAGGCTCATCCCTGCGCACGAACGAAAAGATACATTGCATTAGTCACTCTGGTTAAAACGCCGGAAGTTCCATAATTGAGAAAGTAAATGGAAAACATGATTTTACAGGAGACACAAAAGCCTGATTAAACACCAAAGTTGATTATGAATAATTATGAAAAAATCATCATAGATTAATTGTTTGGTATAGCAACTAATAAATCTTTTAAAAAAATGAACTTCTATCCAAATTTAAGTGTTCTGTTGAGTCTACTGCAAGTGCCAAACTACAAAAGTATAGAGAGGTGTTCTTTTGAAACCGTTGTAAGTGCCAAATTATTAAAACATGAAAACTGCTTGAATATGCAATTTCCGGAAAACACTTAGAGTATAAGACAGTACACAAAAAGGAGTGTGTCACACCTAATAACCATTATTTTGTCTCGCGTTACGACAAATAATTATTGAAGAAATAATGAAAAAATATTACAATAATGATATTAATGTTTATGTAAACGCTATCTTTTGATCGTCATAACAATTAACGTATAAATAGAAGTCGCGTATAACATTATCCACTCCATTGGCGTCACAAAGGAGAACGTTTTTCGAGGATAAAAGTTTTCTTGGCACTTAGAAAGTTCCTTTTTTACATGCCACAATTCCTGTGGATAGTGGAGGAAGAAAAATTGTATCATTTACAAACTTTTCCATCGCGTTTATAAACTCTGAGTACTTTATTTTTACAAAAAGTAATAAACTTAAGTTTAAAAAAATTATTTTTAAAAACTTGGTGAATCAAATATTTGGAACGCCCGGTGGAGGAGACCCCCTGACATTAAAAAAAATTAAAATGAGTTTATTATCTCCATAAAATATTAATTAATAATGAGATCCAACTATTCAATCAAGTTGATTGATTAATTAATTGAACAAATTTACTATTAGTACACGAATAATTTTTGACAAGTAGTTTGGGCACGCCCCGAAATAAATTTTTGGAAACTGGTCTGTCTTGAGCCGTGTAGAGAAAAATCGGTGGACCTCCATTGGATAATAATGATGATGAAAATAGGGGTTGGTTCTCATACACACACAAATTACCAAGTGATGTTTACAATTGTCTTTTAATATTACTTTATGACATAGACGCTGTTCACTAAATAATATATTGAAGCATTATAATGATTTGTATTTTCTTGTGAATACTCATGAACACGAAGTTCTAATAGATATTATATTCTCGCAACAGCAACGAGTTTAAGGAATAAGAATATCGACGAATCCCTGAAAAAAATCCATTCACCAAATATAATATCCCAAGTCCTAAAATCAGTCGCTGTGGAGACATAAACAATCGTATGAGCTGTACTGAATTTCACAGAATGGCACTGAAGGAGATATGACGTAATGGCCCCACACCGACAACTGTTGCGTATCTTCGAGGAAATGAAAGATAATTTTTCGTTCCTCATTGCTCTGTGCTGTCACTGAGCGGTTGCATCCATGGATTATAGTAAGTGGGGAAATGTAGTTTAGTGCTATTGAAGCTTATCTACATGTGACGATGGGAGGTAGGTGGTGGGTGGGTTTACCAACAACTTCACCTACGTGGAGGGTAATAATAATAATAATAATAATAATTTTATTACTGCAATTGGGCTGTCATGCCCGGTGGCAGAAAATAAATACATAAAATATACATCAACAATATACAACAATTACAACAACAAAAATAAGACGAGGATATACAAAATCATACATGAATTAAAATAAGAATGTGTTAAAATAAGAGTATATTAAAATAAGAAAAGTATTAAAATAAAAATAAGAAATATATTAAGATGAGAAATGTATTAAAAAATATAATATCATACCATTTAAAAACTAAATTTCATAACTTAATTGATTAAAAAAATAAAGTAATTTTTTATCTTAAATTTAATTATTTAAAGTAATTTATCTTAAATTCAATTATTTAATTCTTTAATAGTAAGTGTTACTGATATTAGGAGTAGTAGGAGATGGATAGAAGAAGGTGTGTTCGCTTTTCGATAGACAGAGGTATCTATTTTCTGGGATAGCGAAGTGAAAAGCTACAAATCTTTTCTGTCCCGCCTGGAATTGAACCCGGAATGTCTAGGTGACGAGCAAACACGCTAGTCTCTGAGGGGATTATAGTGACAAACTGGAAGGTTAAGAACTGCCCTCTAAAACACATGTAAAACCCGAGGCTAGCATATGCCTACCACATCGTAGCGCTGTGTAACGTTATTACACCCTACCAGGGTGTGTCACGGAATTTATAGGCATTTTTATGAAATGATAAAATAAATTGGGGGGACAGATGTTGCAATCAAATGCTCTCCACTACAAAAAAGTTAACCTCTCCCACGACAGGCTCTGAAAGTACCCAAGGGTTTCACGAAGGGAAGAGCTCGGCAATGCGTTGTGTACGAGCCCTGTACCAACATCCATCCTTCAATGTTCTTTCTGCCTGATGTGACCGAACAATTTCCTTCGTAAACAGCACTTCACATTTTGCTTTAATTTCACTTACTCCATAGCCACTTTCCACCTTGGTACATCACCTGCTGTGGCACTCGAAACATATTCCCTCTCCGCAATAATTGATTCGCGTATTTCCTTATTTGGGCAACATGTTCATTCGGTATGGGAATTACTTGAGCAGCAAAACGTATTTGACAGGAGATAAGTCTGAACATACCACACCCTCTGTTGCAAATTCCAGTTGCGAAGTAACGCTTCCCGAACTAAACCCCAAATGGAATTAACTTTAATATCATAATGTATATATCTTCATGTATTTACAGTCTTAGTGAGCCAAATACCCAGAATTTTCGTTTTCGATACTGTTTGTATATTTAAATTATTTAATTTTCCTTCAACTCCCAAGCGCATATGTTTTGTTTTTTATAAGTATAAGAAGCCGTATTATCAGTGTTAGCAGATATTTTGCACACCAAACATTTCGTGTTATTGGCAAACGTAATGTAAATTTGTATTATAATTTCGGCGTATTACATGCACTGGTTGAAGCGACTTGCAACACTAACAGGCGCGTTCCTTGCACACAGGCTAAACTGCAATTATTACCTAAGCGATACAACTCAACCTAATTGCCAACAGCACAGCTGACGGCCAGCCGCCAACCTTATTAGCGCTTTGAGGAGGCAGTAGGCGACGTCTTTCTTTACGGGACCTTTGTTAATTAATTACGGGATGCTTCATGTCATCTATAGACCGCAAGCGGATTTCTATTCATTTACGTTTCTCCTTCCATACGTTGTGCAGTCTACGTACGTTGTAAGCTGTGTGCTATCTCACTTGTAGATCCTTTTATTAATGATATTCGGATTGAGAAGTAGACCTCTTCAAGACAATTGTCTTAAAACTCTTAATTTGTATTTCAATAAAATCCCGATTTGGTCACGAAATCCTTATCCTTTAATATGCATTTGCCGTATTAACTATTTAATAAACTTTTAATTATTTATTTGATGAGTTGATGTATTTCATTAAAGGATAATATTTATAAAGTTTTAGTTGTAAAATCAAAATTTTCAAATATCAATGATCCCCACATCCCTCTCCTCGATTACGATCTAGATCCGCCACTGCGTGCAATGTGCGTGTGCATTAGGTCTAAAGGTGTTCCATTCCCTCGCGCAGTGACTGTACTCCGCCTGCAGCCGCCTTGGTGCTTCCCCTTCTGCATTGACGCTCCACAGAGTCTACACCGCAACCCTCGTCCAATCACAATGCTGCGTATCTTTCCCTCCGAGCGAAGTACCCGCCCACGCACCCTGTCGTCTCTTACCGACGCTCCCACACACACTCTCTGAAAAGAACATCGTCGTATCTCCGTCGCCTTTCTTGAGATTCAGGCGGATTATATACACTGTTCCAGTCGTGTGACTTTACCGAAAATAATGCAATATGACCACCTAACACGGATAGCCAAGTTATAAAACTTTATTGTCAAAGAAGCAGTTGCAAACAATGTACGACCACGTGGAGGACAATAAACTAATATACTCTCCGGAAGCAAGCAAGGGACCATCCCATCAATTTGGAACAAGGGCCCCCAGGCAGAGGCTAAGGATTTAACATTTCAGCTTTACTTTACTCTCAAGATACGAATAAAAATGGTTCGGTACGAATTATAATAGTAACATAATACCAACAATTTTATATTAAATAAAACACAAAAATCTTATTTGAGGGATACGGATTATAATCAAACTATAGATTATTTCGAAAGTATTGTTTATTAATCGTAACTATTGAGATAATACTAAATTCGAGATTTATTTTCTCAATAGATGCAAAGAGCTTAGACAAGAGCCTAGCGAGTCTGCATAAGAAAATCCGCATCTACCCGAAGGAAAACCGGAGGAAAACCCGGGCCAGGATAGGGTAACTTAAACGAATCTAATAATATCCGAATAAATATTAATAGCAGTCACAAAAGCGACTATGCGTTGTGAGAAATACAAACTAATAACACAACAAACGAAGACACAAGGTAATATTCTTTCCTCACACTCGGTGCAGAAAGAGAAGAACAGCGTCACAAGAACCATCAAGTGAAGTGTGGGCTATTGATTTAACTTCAAAGAAATCCGAATGTTCTGCCAACGTAACGTGAAGTACACGTATCATTACCCTCATGGACGACAGCGAAGTAAAAGCGTTGGCAACACTGGACAAACCCTGTACCAACATAAAACCAGTTTTCTATATTATAAAAGAAAATAAATAACTCACAGATTTATTATCGAAAGAACAGTTACGAACTACCTCTGACCACATTGTGGACAATAAAGTTATTTACTTCTACTACATTACATTAAAGCAATAAACAAGGCGCGACCCTGTTCATTATTTTTCTTAGTTTTTTTACACTTTTTCTGAGTTAAGTCCCACGACTTTGAGTCTACATGTGTCATTCCGTGTTAAATAAACGCAGGGTTTATACGTCACCAAATACGAATTCGATGAAATTTCGTTGGGGGGTAGTTTTCCTAATAGAGTAAGAAAAATACCACAGATTAACCCTCCAGTGGTCGGGTATCCATCTGATACTTGCGGTTGGGTGGGGTATACTGTCACCCCAAAAGAAACTGCGTTTTCTTCACGTGATGTGGACAGATAATTAAAACTATTTTGATATGACTCTCATCTGAATTATGTTGGTCACTTGATTATGTCTGCAGGTGTAGTCCAGAGGGGCGAATACTTGGCAACCCGAAATAATGTGGTGGATTGTTTTATTGCAGTTGTGGCGTGCTCTTCACAATCCATCGACATTCTCATGCAGAACTTCTTTTCTGTAACATCTGGAGTCGGCCGAGTTTCAGCCATAAAGTTGATTCTTCCTCGTCAACATTGGCATCCTGCAGATAATTAGAGCATTGTCTGTACAAGGGTTTAGCGATCCATTTTGCACCGCGGGATTTGATATCATTTATAGGTAGTTCAAAATTTTCGTATCACTTGAGGGGGTGTAATCTTTATCTAAACGAACAAGTAACTGATGAAGAGGGTCGTGACTACTCTTGAAATGATTTCTTTGTTGTTAATATGTGAATGACACATATTTCCTACCTCTAACAATTCTCTTCCCTTACTATTATTATTATCATTCTTATCATCATTATGCATACCGTTGGCAACCAACCTTTTGTCTTTACCATTGTCTCTCTGTCTGAGGAGACCATCGTGTCTCATGTGTCAGTGTCTCCTTGTCGATGATTGTTTCTTAACTCCTTTGAGACGAAATGTACCGTCTTCTAACACAAGTGGCCTTCTTCCTTTACTCCTGAAGGCGCATTTTCAATTTCTTTTTTCTCTTCTTCTTCTTCTTCTTCTTGGGGTGGCAGCGCATTCTTTTATCTTTCTCTTTTGGCAACCCTTGTTACATTTTGCGGTTCTGTCGTGAGACGAGGAGAAAAAAAAAGGAACGGCGTCTTTCGAGGGGTGGGGGGAGGTGGAGAAGAAGACGGTCTCCAGGGGATGCGTTTGACGCAGGGGGGTTGGGTGGGCGGGGGACAGAGGGGACGTGCAGAGGAGGAGTTCGTCGTTTGAAATTCATAAGACAAGGGCTGCGACGGCGATAGTGCTGCCCGAGGCGGCCGACGAGACAACTACTGCGGTGAGTATCTTCTTGGGTTAAAACGATACAGCAGGTAGCAAAAAATAGGAATCATACGATCTTATTAGGACAATTGGGCGACCCTAGCCCACTCGCCTTCTACCTCTGGTGACGCTCATTCAAACCCTGTCTGATCCAAGTAATAATAATAAATTTTTTAATAATAATAATAATAAATTTATTGTCAAAAAAACAGTACAAACTGCGTATGACCACGTGGAGGACAATAAACTAATTTACTCTCCGGAAGCAAGCAAGGGACCATCCCATCAATTCCGAACAAGGGCCCTAAGGCAGAGGCGGATTCAAAAATTTCAGCAAAAGTTCCTAGATAAGACAAAAAGTTAGCTGCGTTATAATACAATATGTTTGTCATTTAACGTCAATATGTAAGTAGAATTCTTGGTAGGTTTTCTCGGGGCACTCCCGCTTCCCCCGCCATTCATTCCACCACAACTTTTACTCGTTATCATTTCACCTCATTTGCATATCACTCTAGTCGTCCCCGTCATTTAAGAGGTGGTCGTGTGCAACAACCAGGACACAGCGGAGCCTCAACGCGGCGTCTCCGATGCAGCAAATGCTGTTAGAAGTCCTCTACTTCAGAAGCAATTCTGACACGATGTCATCATCATTTGGACGATTCTCGATATTTTTTTGGATATTTTTATGAAACCACATTTTGACACGAGATGTGTAAAAATAGAAATGTTAACATTAAAATCAAATTAACGAGCAGGTTGTTAAATTATCCGAAAAGAATTTTTCTATTATTCTCAAAAAAACAGAGTTAAATTAACAATTTACTAAATTGTTTTCAACAATAATCTAGAACGTTATTCGTATGTTTTGTTATATGTGACATAACAATGATTATCTTTGAGAAGATTTGATTCAAAATGCTTTTCGTAGAATAATTCGACAACATATTAGAAGACGCATTTGAAGACATGGGAACGTGACATATGCGCGATTAAAGAAGAGTGATTAAGAATTATTCTGTACGAAATAATTCACAATAGTTTTGTTTCTATTGCAAAACTCCAAAGTTTTTTGGTAGGACACCAAAAAGTGATTCGTTTCCATGCTCGGAGAATAATGAACAGATTAAGTTCTTCAATATGACCTGCCTTTAGAAAACGGGTTCTTGGAAATTTGGGATATCATTACTGGCTTGACGTGTTCTTTAAATGCTTCAAATTATCTAATTGCTGTAGTCCCTCCGATGTTCCAAGGGTTAGTATGCGTTCCGGGTTCAAGTCCCAGCGGGGCCAGAGAAAAATTCGTAGCTTTCCACTTTATAAATAGCTGCGACTATTGAAAAGCGAACCCTCCTTCTTCTATCCACCTCTTACACTTTTACTAATTACTGCTACTAACCCCTATACACGGGTGAGTTTGTTGGTAATCCCAGCTGACGGGCCCCCACCTTCTAACAATAGTAACCC
Organism: Laupala kohalensis; assembly: GCA_002313205.1. Lineage (NCBI taxonomy): Eukaryota > Metazoa > Arthropoda > Insecta > Orthoptera > Trigonidiidae > Laupala > Laupala kohalensis. The sequence continues at coordinate 394,173 of NNCF01130836.1, read as the reverse complement.
TACCATCAACCTCCTGCATCCTATCTCCCCGTGTAGTTAAACTTCCATTGCACTAAGCAACATTTCCCATTGCTTCTGTTAGAATATTGATTTAAATTATATGTTCATTGCTTGGTTTGATTCATTTTGTATTTCTAGTGAGAATCACATGCTCCTTAAAAAGAAATAAACTTCATACAGATATCAAACGGCAAAATTATATTATTAATTACATCATCAGCGTCGGGAACGTATGTCATGAACCTCGGTTACACCTCCGATCGTCGCAACTGAGTTTCAATTCGATATTTTATTCTTCGCCTAATTTCGTGTCGCTTTCCGTCCTCATAGCTCCACGTTTACTCTCTGTACTTCGTGACCTGAATAGACATTCTTCTCCGTTTCCGAGACGAATCCTCCCCGAATTGTTTCGTTGCTGCTGCTATGCGCTTCGCATCGCCATAATCGAGCTTCCTTTCGTCTCCTCACTGCCAGAGTCCTTGAGAAAGGGAGAACCGCCAACCGCATCCACAAATTAAGAGCACGCGATTTCTCATAACATCTGTTTTTACTACGCACAAATTCTCATAACCCCATTTATTCAGGGAATGCTCCAGAAGAAAAAAATCAGGGCGATGGGACGGGGGTGTTCCCAAATGGCATTTGAGTATATAATATCTGCAACATATGTATATTAAGAAAAGTGAAATCCGCTCATGAATTGAATATCACTTTAGTGCTAATGGTTCATGCTCAGACAAGAGCGGATATATACTTCAATAAACATTGACTTAATTTTTGGTAAAAGAAAAAAGTTGCAACATAGCTTCGTGTTTTGTACAATTTCTGCCTTTTCCTTTACAGTTGAAAGAAAGAGATTGTAGTTTATTGAAAAATATTTTGAGTCTTTCATTCACTTAAAAGTATCACATACACACACATATATAATAAAGAAATAAAATAGTAATATATTTCGAAACAAATTTCTTGATTATTGTTAACACTCATTGTTCACATGATCGTTATCACGATCAAATTTTAAAAAATGTTAAAATCATTATGATAAGAAATTTTTAGAATATGCCCATTGATGAATATAAAAATCCGAGTCTATACCCTTGGAGCTAAAACAATATTTTTTTCTCGGGATGATTAATGACCCCCTTGACCCCCTCCCTGTACCGCCACGTCATTGTCACCAGTTATCACCTCTTATTAGCTGAGTGGGGAGAAAGGGAGGGAGACACGACAAAATTTATGTGACTGATTGCAAGTACTATGAGAAATTGCACGTAGTGTTTTTCAGAAATATGAGAAATTTCGCACTGTATTTCCTCCCCTGACGGTTATATTTTTATTAAGGACTCTATTTTTACACCTCTCTACCTCCCTCCTACTCTTCTGAGGTTCTTCTCTCCCCCATCATATTCCTCTCGTCTTCTCTCCTACGCAGCCGGAGATGAAGTGAAGTTATTTTTATGGCGCCGCGTCTTGTGCGTTCGGTCTTCACTTCTCCATTGCGACTCATTATAGAGAAGATAAGGTGTTTTATATGAAACTCTTTTTATTGTTCTGCACGCGAGAAATAAACGTACGAGGGTAGTTCCGTATATGAGTTAATAAGAGCTTCCGCGATTGTACAAATACCCCATGCGAATTAGTTAATTCCAACGCACTAAAAGAATAACTTAGCCCCTCCGGTGGCACAGGGGCTGGCATGCTTGTAACTCCGGGTGCAATTCCCGGTGGGGCGTGGAAAAAATTGTAGCTTTTCGCATTAATGTCCCAGTTCATATAGCTGTGACTTCTGAAAAGCAAACACTCCTTCTATCTTCTTCCGACTACTCCTAGTATCACTAACTCTTAACTATTACTAACTACTTCTACTAACCCCTCCACGTGGGCCAAGTTGTTGGTAAACCCAGCTAACGGGCTTACCTACTAACAATAACCCCTACCACCTCCCAATCTCCTTTCGTCCCATGTAGATAAGCTTCAATAGCACTAAGCTACATTTCCCATTTACAAATATTACAAGAAAAGACTTCTGAAGAGCGATCCAAATTCAGAGGAAGGAAAGGATGGTTGCTTTTTGTAAAGTGACGAATATGTTTTTTGGGAGTTGATGACGACATAGTGTCAGAATTGCTTCTGAAGTAGAGGACTTCTATCAGCATTCGCTGCTTCGCGGACACCGCGTTGAGGCTCCTCTGCGCACGCGACCTCCGCCTGTTCCGAGACGGGGAATGACAAGAATGACATGCGAGTGAGGTGAAATGATGACGAGTGAATGTTGTGGTGGAATGAATGGCAGGAGAAACGGGAGTATCCCGAGAAAACCGGACGCAAACACAGCTTCGTCCTCACCACAAATTCTACTTGAATCGGAGGGTTTGAACCAGAGTACGCCAGGCAGTACGCCACGGATCGCCCTTTTGGGAGTTGAAACCGATTGATGTTCAGATGCAGACGATGAGGGATGACTCCAGTGGAGAGGACTTATACAAACTCGCTCCGTATTCCATAAACGAAGAATTTCTCTTTTCAAATCTTCATTTTTCATTATTATTATTATTTTATTATTAAAATAGGTTAATTTATGTATAAAAGGTAGTTAAACTTTAAAACATTTTCCCGTTTCTGTGTCGGTTGGAGTCCCATCTTCATCTTTCGTCTTCCCTTTCCATCCTCTCTCTCTCTCTCTCTTGTTTTTTTTTCTCCGCGAGAGGAGCTTCGCGTAGAGACCGCTGACGGCGCTAGCGTCTTGGGCGTCGTGGAGCAATCAAGGAGAGGAAATGGCTCTACGTCTTAGATGCACGTCGCCCCATCTTGGCGCGGAAATGACAGGCGCGATGTTTGCCCCTTGCGAAGCGCAGGGAGGAGGCGAGGATTGACGCGTCGGGGACAGAAGACTTTGAGAGACTCAAGGAGGGTCACACGACGGTGGATGCGGAAGATGGTGGACTTCTTGGTGATGTACGGAGATATTTCGAAGTAAATGAAAGCATACATTCAATTCATTTCACCAATGTCTATGAAAAAAGAAAACACTTGAGATAATGACCGGATATGATAATAATAAATAATAAACTTTATTGTCTTAAAAGCAGTTACAAACTGCGTATGACCACGAGGAAGACAATAAACGAATTTACTCTCCGGAAGGAAGCAAGGGACCATCCCATCAATTCCGATCTGGGACCCCGAGGCAGAGGCGGATTTAACATTTCAACACAGTCCTAACAATAAAGATAGTTCGGTACGTGTTATTGTATTAGCACAATACCAACAAATTTGTATTTAATAAAACAAATTTAACACGAAAAAGTCAATAAAACAAGAAAAACACAAGTACTTATTATTATTATTATTATTAAATTATAGATCATTTGGAAGGTATAGTTGATAAATCGTAACTATTAAATAACACTAGATTCACGAATAATTATTTCAATAGATCGCGCCCCTAGGCAAGAGCCCAGCGAGTCTTTATAACAATTCCGCCATGGAAATACCAATATGTATTTAAAGAAAATATGACAGTTTAAAAACGACTTATGTAGATGTAGAAAGGGATAGGAAACGATTGAGCATTTATTATGATACTGCGAAATTTTTGGATACGAACGGTGAGAATTTATGAAAAATTTCAAGATTTGGGATACGGTAACCATTGAAAACAAGAGAGCATTGATTGACAGGAGGGATAAATTTGAGATATTTGATTTATATTGTATTAAGATCGGATACTTGAAAGAAGCTATATTATTGCATCGTGAATTTATGATCATAATGGTTCGTAGCTTTTGGCTAAATTATGAAGAACAGAGAACTAAAAAGAGGGAAAATGAAATTTATAAAACTCCAGGACTGACTGTTGAGCACTGGGAATATAGCGTACAAATAAATAAATAAATAGATAAATAATAAATAAATAAATGTCTATGCTTTGATATAAAATTTTTAATTTTGAGGTTATGGCAGTTTTTAATAGCTATATGCCTTGAACATTTTACGACATCTGACGATTCAAAGTGTTCTAAAATTTAAATTTCCTGTGAGTTGCTACAGTAATATTATGTGAAGGATAAATTTCAATTGCGTTTTTCTGGAAACTAAATTTTTCAGAATAAATGTATTTCTTGACAACAAGTGAATGAAAAAAAGTGATTTTTTCAGGTAACTGCAACGACATTTTTGGGAACTGAAACAATTTAAATATAAACTTTTATAATGAAACTATCAATGTTTCATAAACAAAATGAAGTTTTTAAATATAAGATATTCAATAATTTATTTTTCCTTTATCTGAATACTAATTTTCACAATTCTAGTTCTCAAAACGAAACAGCGCGCTAGTAAAAATTGTTTCTCTGTTAAAATGTGTAAAATATCCTCAAATTATTTAGAATAGAGAGAATACACACAAAACATACAGCAAATATATTTCTTACTCTACTCTATTTAGCACTACACCATCTCCTCGTCTTCGACTACTCTTCACCTTTTCTACCCAGACGGAAAGACCTGAGACACGTCCCCCGATCCCAGATAAGTGAACCACCAAGTGGCATACTAAGCTGTATACGCTGAAGTACCGGTTTTACACGTACCTACGTGTTATTAAGGTTGGTTATGCTGTACAACGCGTACAGTTGAGAAAGGCGAAAAGGTGGTTTAGTGGTTGACACCGCAGTTATCAAAGCTGAAATCCCGGGTTCGATTCCCGACTCGTCACCACTTTCACCAGGCAAAAAATATCACAACTACAGATATCATTACAAAACTTTTATTAACAGTGTCAAGACCGTATTGTTTTTTTTTCTCTTCAATATAGTGGACGTAACGGTCGAGGCAAATGTTCCACTGAAAGCGATTACGCTTCATGACATATCTGCTAGAGATTAGTAGCGACAATCAAGTATATACAGCTGTGTTAGGAGATCGGGTGGTTTAGTGGTTGACACCGCAGTTATCAATGCTGAAATCCCGGGTTCGATTTTCGACTTGTCGCGATTTACACCTGGCCGAAAGTTATCACGTATCTTCTCCGTGTGTAAGTACACGGAAGAAATATATGCAAGAGGAATATAGTCCAGATCTTTCCCTATGTTCAAAGGATTGAGATTTGGAAGACGTGAGGAGAGAGCGTTGGTGGTGGGGATGTGAAGGAAGATGGGGAGGGGGTGGGGGAGTGGAGGCATGGGGTTCCTACTCCATTTCCGATTCCACGGAAGCTGCCAAGCGGCTGCCGCAACCTTCCGATCAATTTTATCTCTGCACGTAAACACATTCCTAACGGAGAGCGACGTCTCCATATAGAGGCAGCGTTTCTCTGTCTATGACGAGAAATCGGCTGCTCTAGTAAAAATGACCATGTGTTAACGCCAAACGGCCATTCATTTTAAGTAGCCATTTATTTCAGCTGGCCACCAATGGCTGTTTGACAGATGACCACACCATCGGCCAGTTTTACTAGAGTCTCAGCACCCTGTCCACTGGTTACACAACAGCTGCTATCATATGTCAAATATTTTTCAGTTTACTTTGGTTTTTGGTTGCATGACAACCTGTCAATTAAAACAGTTATTACAAGGTTTCGTCTACAAAATTTTCCTCGTCCTCCATAAATTTCATCACATCTGCATCTCTGTTGTTATTATCATTTCAACTGTTTCATCTTCATCTCGGTTTATTTCGTCTATCAATTGTCTTACTCTTGTCATGTATTCTCTGTACTATTCATACATCTTTCTTACTTTGTCATGCTTGCATTCCATTCTTTGCTCTCCATGTAGATAGCTCTTTCTTCTTTATACAGTTCGCACTCCCACACGAAGTGTCTAATGTCTTCATCTCCTTTCCCACATGTGCACTCTGCTTCGTCTTTCCTTTTTGTTTTCTGTGGATATGAGTTGAAATTTCCATGTTTTGTTTTTTTAATTTGTAAGCCATATTTGTTATACTAGAACCATCTCTTCGTATCATGTCTGAAATTGACCTCTGGTATGTACTAGTAAGTATGCTTTCTGTTTTTCGTGTGTCAGTGTTCGCACTGACGAAAGTTACGGCAGTGCTCGCGAAACGTCGCTTCCGTCAGTGAACGCTGCCCGCTACAGTCGCGCGCAGAGACATATATTTACGTCAAGCGAGGTTATGTCTGTTCATCTTGTTCGTGACCCGTACCTCAGTGAGTATGACTATACAGTAAATGAACATGAGTGTACTTGATAAATAATGAATATCTCAGTAAGGTACCGATTTTAATATTACAAACAAATGTAAACTTTGTTCAGACTTTGTAATTTAACAACTATCTACTATGGTTGATCAACAATTATTTATTGACGACTCCTACAGAACAGCTTCAAATAAAAATCTCTTCAGTAAAAAGTTATGGCACATTATCCATTACCCAAAACTAATGGTTTGTGATGACGTTTTCCGTGGCAATTCTGATTACTCCGTGAGTGTTTTGATAATTTGTGATGTTGGTACTCACCCATGGCATCTTGGCGCATCCCAGACACGCCCGTCATGTTGGCAGCTCCGTGTGCCATGGAGAAGGGCTGTGCCATACTGGAGTAGGAGGTGGCATTCATCTGGAACATACATCAATGGCGATTTAGAAATAAGACTTGTGTGAAAACTCAAATATATGAAATATGTAGTTAACGATGCATCGGATAATCAGGTATGGAGATATTCATGTAAAGTGGAGAGACAAAATTCAACAAGGCTGCCCCGAGAGGTAAAAAGCATATTGCCAACTTAAACTACGTGAATCTCAAACTCGTAAGGTCTCTGAAATCTCGAGCGCGTTCCAAACACTCTTCTGAATCCCAAAATTGCAAAGCGTATTTTGCGGGCATTTAGTGACCATCAAAATAACGTAAGAACAATTGGATACTTATCAGTAGAAAGGTGAAAAGAGCCAAAATTTGAGAAATTGAGATGCAAACTAGAAAGGTGCAACAAAACCTTGGTGTACATATCTTCAGGACAGTGTTTTTAGTTCTCTCATCACTCGGCAAGCAAGCCGACGACTTCCCCTTCAGTTTGTACCAGGCGACAGCTGAGGGAATTATTTCAACCTGAAGAGTATCTCGTGAGGGTATCGACACGCCGTTGAATCACCACGTAATAAGCAGTCAGCGATTCAACCTCAACTGCATATCAACTCAAAATCATCAATTCGACATCGACCCTACGCCATCCATACAGAATCTTTGAGGGAACGGATCGTCTCACTCATCACAGTGTATCACCTCAACTTCAGTTTTGTATTCTTTCCCCACTTTCAACGTTCATGTTTCACGTCATTCAATTGACTGTTGGCAGTCCGGGGTTTAAACACACCTCATGTAGCTTCCTCATGTTCTCTAATTTGCCTGTACATCCTTATGGTCCTTCGAACCCGAACCTCATCCTACATGGACTAGGAATTTCAACTAAAATTTCTGATCAAACATAGACCAACTTTTAGTTTTGAAAGGTGTGAAAAGAAAGGTAAAAAAATTTTTTTGACGATAAATGTCGATAAAATAGGTAAATAAGAGTGTTATATTTACTTACGCTACGTAAACGGTAAGAGATATTGTTCGCCTCAAAGGGTTTGACAAAACTTTCCGCGACAGCGTACGTCTATCTACAAAAAGTAACATAAATTTTTGATAAAACGATATTAAAAATAGAGGTGTTAAAATACTTCAATTTGAGGGAGTAATTTAAGAAGGAAAAAATCAATCATAATCAAATTTAATGGATTATTTGTTTTGTTCATTTAACAAAGATAATAAAGTCTTTAAATCGTAAAATTTTGACGAATAATTTGATTTTACAGTAATTGTAAAGAAATGGTGCAGCCGCGTCATACCACGGAAGCGAAAATTCGACCGACACGGTTCCCGCGAGATGCTGTAGCGTATACAGTCAATTTTTTCATTATTATGAATTTGAAAAATTAACATCGTGTACATGTTTTCAAAAACCGTATTTCGATCTTGCATCAATCAATATGATAGATTTTATTTTTTTCCGAATCAAAGATTAGTCTAAGAAACGTCCAGGGTAAAGTCGAGTAGACAACTAGTGATACTACAAAATTTTCGACGCGGTAAAAGATTTCTCACGGATCGCGATCTTCATCTGTGACGAAACACGATGTCTCCGCATAAACAAAAGAAAGACGCCGTCCGCTTCGAAGATCGCGCGAATGCAATTAAAATTGAAGGGAAGACATTTAATATCCGCTAACGAGATCGCAAGTCGCGCTGCACCCCGGAGTCGACTCTCTCGTTCTCTCGTTCACGAACGAAATATAAACAGCGCTTCGTAGGGGGTGGATCTCCTAAGGAACGGAATTGCGTCGTAAAATGACATTGGTTTCCCTTCTGGTGATCATGGTAACTTTTGATTTTATAACCATGTTTCAAGGAATTTTTGTTATTTTATTCTTCCGAACTCCACTAACCCCTTTATGAATGTTTTGCAACGAAATTCAATTTTGGTTAAATGTTTCAGACATATTTTAACCATCGACGTCAGTTTAGAAGTCAGAAATTTTTTTAATCTGTTTTTTCATGTATTTGTAAGTAAGAAATATTTTCATTACTCTTAATGACATACCCACAATGTTCTGGATTGAGTGACCCGATGATGACGTATATATCATCAAAAGAGATTTGAGAAAATAATAATAAAAAGAGGAGAAAAATATGATAACTTCCACTATACATCCTACATTTATTATTATTATTGTTTTTTTAAATGGTGTTTGGTTAGGTTCAGGCTATAAGGTTCTGCTCTTCCACTTAACCGAGACTTGGGGATTTGGGAAGGAGATACGATGGGTTGTAAAGGAACTTATGGCATCGAACGGACACTTGTCTGGAGAAGGTGAAGAAAACCCTAGCTGAAAACCCCACATAGTTCCAACCCGCGCTCTACCGCTCAGCGGAATCATGGAAGACACTCTACCACTAGACCCCATCGCTGTCGTAATTATGTCTCACTGGAAACGACTGCTTAACAATGTTCGCATGTGAACTTAGTAAATTTATGTAAAAATAAATTCTTGTGTTTAGGCAGTATGTTTATTGACTGGGCTAACGTTTCGAAACCGAATGCTATCTTCCTCAGGGCTTAGTTAATCCTCAATACATTTCCATTATTAAACTATTTCATCAGTAAACCACTTTTAATGATGGAATTGCATTGAGGATCAACTAAACCCTGAGGAAGATAGCGTTCGCTTTCGAAACGACGGCCTTGATAATAAATATATTGCCTAAACACAAGAATTTATTTTTACATTTGAACACGATGGCAAAGAACATCCCAACCATTAATAAATTAACGTCATAGCAAAGAGCACCGTTTTACAATCTGAATAATTAGGATAAATACATTTCATGTATTAGTTTAATTTATTGTATTTACCATCAAAATGAATATGTTTTTAATTAATCCGTAATTATCTGTCGTCTAAATCACAAACATTTTCAATGCACGTTCTATTTGAAAGAGTCATTCTGGGTTACTCGTACGATAGCATCACGTCTAACCAATTCCATTCCGCATTCGTGACACTTCTGAGCACAGCAGGAAATGACATTCCATCGTTAGGAAAGGTTAAAACCCATTGAGCCAGAAGAAACGTAATTTTGTCTTCTACCAATATTGCGGACGGATTCCGTTCAAATTCCCCTTGAGACATATTTATCACCCAACAAAACATCCCGAGTTATCGCGTTACCACCCTCATTGCATTACCACCCGCATCACCCCCGCATAATTCCATAAAGCGTTACTAGAGGGATAAAAAAACCGCGTCGCTTCCTCGTGCTGCATCTGGTGGAATCCGTGACGGGTTGGTAGCCCTGGCGGGCTCGTCAGCGGCGACGGCAGCGCTGTCTGGTGAATGGAATTTAACGCGGGTTTGCTATTTACAAATAGAGTTAGGGACCATTAAGTTCATTGTTGCGCCCCGCACCTAAATCGAATGATATCAGAGGACGAAAAGGACAGAGAGAGAGGGCGGGAGAGGGAACTAAAGAGAGAGCGAGGATCTGAAGAGGGCTGGGCTTACTACTGGCCCAATCCAGGCCCGGGTTTTTCTCCGGTTTTCCTGCGGGTAGAGGTTGGTTTTATTTATAGGCTCTCTAGGCTCTCTAGGGGCGTAAGTCTAACTAATAATATTTTTAATATTAATCTCAAACTTTGAGCTATTTTAATATTTATTATTTATTTGCAATATTTTCGAAAAAAAATAAGTATTTGATAATAGTACATATTTGTCAAACAACGTTTTGGCGTTATATTAAATATAAATTTGTTATGTTCTGTAGGCATTATAACATGTAGCTATTTTATTCAGCGGAAATTATGATTTTGCCGCAGGGAACAGCGATTGTAAATCCGCTACTGTTTTAGGCCCCTTGATGGGAATTGATGGGATGATTCCTAGCTTGCTCCCGGAGAGTGAATTAGTTTATAGTCCTCCACGTGGCCGTAAGTATTTCGGAACAGCTTGTTTTGACAGTAAAGTTGTAGTTACGGTATTCGGGTGAAGACCATTTCTCTCGACGAGAATATTCGTTCCTTTTTGAGTTTTCTGAGAATACATGTCGATGATTGGTCGTGTTGTGACCTTAATGTTTTTAAGGGTAGTTTTTAATTGGAGTTGGATTGAATTAATTCATAATGGGTGCATAGTGGTTAAATACATTTTGTACATTATAAATGTATTATAACTTCATGCTGTCAAGGACGCCGTTCCCTGACCTGCTAAAGAACGACAATAATGTTATCATCTATATTTGAATTCTACTCTGTACGGAAATATTATTAACCATTTAGTTCGAGCTTTGATCGAAATAAAAGCGTTACAGTTGAACATTTTCTCATAGTTTCATATTTTACATTTTATTGTTCTCAAGATAGTTTGGACATCATGGAATGAATGCCACGTGAGCAAAGAACAGTTTGAATCGTTATTTGTCTCTCCTATTTTGCATTCTTTTATTCGCTGTACACCGAAGATTCTGGAGCATAGTTTCTAAACATTTCCAGAATAGATTTAAAGGGGGAGTATTTTAACCCGCAGTGCACGTAGTGTGGGAAACAGATTGCAACAATTGAAAAATTTGGATCCAGGTTAATTTCGTATATTTGTATTGAGGGGTATTTTTCATAGTATTCTAGCGGTACCCACTTTAAGTGTAGTATTTCAGCTCAAATCGATTAACAAAAAAATTTCTCACATTTTTACTTTTTGCCTACTCAACTATGAACAAAAAAAAATCTTAGTATGGAAATTTTATATAGGAACCCGGGTGAACTGAATGCATAAATTATGTATATACATATATTTACTCTTATTTTCACTACTTTTCATAGGCGTGGTACAAATTTCTAGTCTGTTTTCGCTGTTCCAATCCCATGTGCCCAAGATTCGAAAGGGCAGATGAAACCGCTTCTCAACCGCGCATATATTTCTTTCACTTAGAGAAGATATGTGTTAGCTTTCCTCAAACTGAAAAAATGCGACGAGTCGGTAATAGAACACGGGATACTTCCTTTGATCGCAGGGATGTTAACCACTACACCATCCGTTCACCTGACCGCAATCCACGTGAACACAAGTGGCACCCTACACTGTGTACAAGGAGTTGTGGAAAGCGAACGGGAGGTGTAAGGGTTAACACCCTTGCGATCAAAGGAGAATCCCGAGTTCGATTCCCGGATTGTTGCTATTTTCACCTGGCCGAAACTTACCGTGTTTTTCACCTGCTTTAGGACTGTGAAGCTCTCGCAATATTTGGAAGACTCCGCAATCATGTAATTACGTGAATACCAGGCAGTGTCAGACCAGAGGCCTTCAAGCTTAGCAAAGAATGCAAGATTTTTAAAAATTTAAAGGGAGGTGGGGAAACACAATACACCAATACATTTATTACTTCCAATGCATCAATGCATGTATAACCCATCTCAATCCATGAATTACTGTAATAACACTTATTTTTCGTTTAAACAGAATAAATATAATTCAAAGTTTCCTGAATGGTTATGTGGCTCACTCACGCCCTACTATCTTAACACTGTAATAGCCACGGTTTGGGGTTTGCATGTTTTGACTATTCTTTTCCTTTCTTTGGCCGGCATTACACGGCATATTCCTATGTCATGTACATATGATCAAAAATATGACCATGTAATGCTCAAACCTCGATCATAGTTCAACAATGAGCATATATCTATGTCATATCTTTGATCATAGATATGACATAGAAATATGACCGTGTAATACCGACCTATGGCTTTGAGGAATTGATTTCTAACAATTTTAACCTCATGAGACCATTTGAATATAATAATACCGCATATGAACTCATGTTTTTGAAGATTTTTGTTGTACTCTATAATTATTAGGGTAAATCACTACAACCAATCAAAATTTACATGTTTATTATTTAAATATTGCTTATTCTGGATGTACGAGCTCAGTAGTATTATTCAACACACTTTTTTTAGTACTACGTAGAATATATACGTTTAAAAAGAAATTTGCTTATTTCGAACGATTTAGTGCATTTAATAGGATTTCTGTGTTTGATTAAAAGAGGAAAAGAACTTTTTTGTTACATTTAATACAAAGTTGTTAGTATTCTATTAATATTACAACACGTACCGAACTATGTTTATTCTTATCTTAGGAGTAAAGAGGTGAATGGATGGGACGGACCCTTGTCAACTTCCAGAGAGTAAAATAGTTTATTGTCCTCCACGATATCATACGCAGTTTGTAACTGATTTTTTGACAATAAATTTCTTTATTTATTCATATTTTCCGACTTTTTGGTGCCGATAATACCTAATGGTTTCTTGTGGTTTTCGGCTAAATGCTACGCTACAAACGGAGGAGCGATATGTTGGTGGCAGCGACTGTACTCCCGTTCCCCTCCCGCGCCCAACCGTTCTCCCGTTCCCTCGACGTGAGCGCGTTTATTGACATTTGTGTCTGCGCGCGACGGGAGAGGGGGAGAGGGAAAGAGAGACAGAAGGATCTACCGTGCAGCGGTTGGTGATGGATTCGCCATTGATACATGCACGGAACCTTTACGAATAAGGTACAAAAATAGTCGTCAACAGGGCGGACTCGGATCGATATGCTCTAAAAACAGGAAAGTATGGACTTAAGGCATCACATCCGTCAGAGCGAGTGGGCTCAAGTACCCCCCAAAAATGTTTCAAATGATAGTTTGAACCATTCTCTATCCAGTGGCGATGAATTTTCAAAATTTTAAATTATTTTTCTTTCCATTACTATGGGTTCATATAGAGAGACTTTCGCTGGCTTACGATATTTTTTGATATTCCGGTAAAAGTACCGATTTAACGTAGCGAAAAATAATCTAAAACGTAGCAAATGGAAATAGGAACGTAACGACGTTAAGATTTTCAGGGGGCATTTACAAGAAAATTTCACTAAAAAATTACTGTTCTATCGGAAATGGCAGCCGCATCACGTGACTGAAGACAATGCGACCCTTGTCAAAGAAAGAGTCAAATTACAATCTAAATTCATTAACAAGTTTTAAAATCGCAATATGAACAACAAGAACTATTTTTGATGAATATTTTGAGAATAGTTGGTGACGTGACTTCAGTCAACGCGGAAGTTTTGCTCAAGATTAAATTCATCATGTATATACATGTTTTTATCTCGAGGAATAGAAATGCGTTAATAGGAGCGTTAAAGTGTGTTGCTGAGTTGTGTGGAAGCAGTGATGTGAGAGGGAGACGGGGGCGGCAGAACGATCTTTCCCCGGGACCCGAGATGTCTGTTCGTGGCGTCAGTTTGGAAAGATATGCACAAAAATTTTCAAAATATGCACCAAAAATCCAATTACATGGACTAAAACATTCACTTAAAAAACAAGTTACAGGTGCATAAAATTACTAAGAAATGTACATTTATGTATCCATGTTGCTCAAAGAAAATTTTTCGGTTGTAGGAAATGCTGATCTGTTATTTAGCTGAGTCCATTCTCAGTTATTCATAACTCTGAAATAAACGGAACACAATTTCTCGACGCCAGCGCGGTAAATACCAAATCAAGTTTATTAGAACGTTAGTAAATAATAATAAATTACTGATTTAATACTTGAAAATAGGATGTACGATAATGACCACCAAGAAATGATAATTTAGGATGACTTGTACGATAAGTCTCATTTGAAGACTTGGCAACACTGGTTGCAAAAGGAGTAATTTCAAAAACTACACTTTCAACTTAAAAAAATTAAATTCACCCAACTACATTTACATAGCTCTTCAGAAAGCCATCATTACAGCTAATGTTGCACTAGGTCCATGTAATTTTATCAATCAGCATTTGTTGAGAAAAAAATTCAACTGCAAAATGATGATAATAATAATAATAATAAACAAATGGTATGAACACCGCTACCAGTCACATCTCATGATCACTTAACGTTATTGTATGGCCAACATAAAAGTGCAGATAGAACTCATACTGCCAACAAACCAGATGTATTAGGACCCATGAAGAATGTAGAGAAGAAGGTCCGCTACATCACTGATGTCAGTATCCCGTGTAACGGAAATGTGGTTCTTAAAAATGCTGGGGAAGGATTAAAAAAATACAAAATGGTCAATTGTAATTGGTCGAAATGTGTAAAGTAAAAACAGAGATATTACCGATCATTGTCGGCGCTCTTGGGTCCGTCCCCGAATCATTAGGCTACAACCAGGCAAAACTTCCAGGGAGATTAAAACATTGGGAAGTTCAAGAAATTGCATGAAGAGGTGCGGCGAACATCTTACGTCAGGTTCTATAAGATAGTACCAAGATCACCGACTCTGTTCCTTAGGATGCCGGTTGCGACCTGGATGAGATTAGCATTCATCTCCGCTTATCCTTGAATAAATAATTAAAGATTTACGAACATTAATGGACGAAAAGTACATATTTTGTAATTAAAAGTTCCCGAGGTTTCGACTTTATGTTGAAGTCGTCATTTGGTTATCTTTGTTCGTTAATGAAAAATTAATCATAATGATAGATAGGAACAGCTGGTTGGAGTATCATTCCCGAAGGTGTCCAATAAATCAGTTATATTCCTGGCAGAAAATAATAATACAATAATAATAAAACAATAATCGAAAGAAAACACGTGTTCTCAAATCTGCACACTCCTGCACCGATATACTACTGCACTCCTGCATCTCCACCTCCCATCACGAGACGAAGACCAGGATCCGTGGCATCTTGTGGGGCCATCGGAGCTGGAGCTAACTGCCCGCGTCCTGATTGGGTAGAAAATCTCTCTCATCGCTTCCCCCCCCCCAAATTCACCACGCAATTGCTTTCCTGCTCCCCGGCACTCGATCAGCTGCGAGAAATCGAGATATCGACTGCCGTCTACAACGAAGAAGGGAGATCGAATTTAATCTTCTGAAGGTGGGACCAGCATACCGAGTTCGTCAAACTGAGATATATTATTGTTTTCTTTATTCTAATTATTTAAAACCGCAACAATAAGAATAAAAATGAAAAAATACGATTTTATTCGTATTTATCGGTTCGTAATACAGAACAAACAATATCCGAGATCTCGCTTGACTCGTATGAAGGTTGTGAGTACGTAAAAACATGGCGGCCGATCATAACGGTGTCGTGATACATGCTTCATACCTCGGAAAAAGTAAAATCTCTTTCTCGATGTGGGGAATTTTAATCGTCTATTTTATTATTTCATTATTTTTATTGTAGTATTTGTAAATGAGAAATATAGCGTGCGGTTTAAGCTTATCTACCAGGTGTGATAGAATGTAGGAGGCAGGAGTTGGGTGGTAGAACCCTATGTGTTAGAAGATGGGCCGGTTAGCTGGGTTTACTAACAACTTGGCCCTCGTGGCAAGGTTAGTAGAAGTAGTTAGTAATAGTAAAAGTTATTGATAATAGGAGTAGTAGGAGGTGGATAGAAGAAGGAGGGTTCGGTTTTCAGTAGTCACAGCTACATAAACTGGGACATTGAAGTGAAAAGCTACAAATTTTTTTCTCGCCCTGAATTGAACTCGGAGTGTCTAGGTGGCGAGCAAACATTCTATCCCTCAGCCATTTCACTATGGGACTTCATTTATTTGAGTACTCAGAAGTGGAATACGAGCGACGTGTACCTGTGGATATCTGTTGATTGGGTTGGCATGACCCGCCGCTGCGGCCGCCGCCGCGGCGTAAGGTTGGTACCCCCGGGCCGCCGCCGCCGCCGCTGCCGCCGCTTGGTGATGGTGGTGATGCGAATGGTAGATGTTGCGCACCATGGAACCATTGCAACCACCGGGCAACACGCTCGAACTCAGGGACTTCTGTAACTGCTTCTCTTGCTTGCGATATTTGGCGCGACGATTCTGGAACCAAACCTACGCACACGAAAGAAAACGAAAAGAGAATTAAAAAAATAAATAATCAGTATAAAGAACAGGTATCACTGGTTCATATAATATCCAAATCAAACTTCCTCACGAATAGACCACTCAAGTGTATTAAAAAAATATTCTCACGTTTTGGCACTTTGAACGGGTGACCCATCTCAAGACTACAATATAAAAATATACAAAATATAACAAATATTTAAAGATATAATAAAACGGGGGCACAATTACTCACAATTAAAACCAAGAGGTATATCAGTTCATCACAGATTTGCCGAAACACACAGAACCTCAATGTGTGTCCTAAGTGATGATTGACTTACGACACACACATTGAGGTTATGTGTGTTCCGGCAAATCAGTAATATAACATATCTTATATTTTGTATGTTTGTATATTGTAGTCTTGAGAGGGGCTACCCATTTGAGGAGCCGAAACGTTGAGAAACATATTTTTAATAAACTTAACTGCTATTTTTGTAGGAAGTCTGATTGAGATATCTATCAATTCATATAAGAATTTTGAAATAGTATTTTGCTTTACACTATGGTATAGTTCTCTTAATTCTCAAACACAGGACCCAAAATTTCTCTCATTCCTTCTCCATTCAGGTGCCCAAATTGTAGAACAACCTTAAAAACAAGCAATGAATATGTTGTTTTTTTGCATTTGTGCCAAATAAAACAAAATAATTTTTCAAATCTTGCCGACTTTTTGACCTTTAATTTAGGTTATCGTCGGGGTTCAATTAACTACTTAATAATACAGCACAACCATCCACCTATTCCTTATTCCAAAACCGTACACATAATACATATCAATTTACACTACCAACTACAAATATATGTTTACACTGTAAAATCAATATCACTATTGATAAATATGGCCAATAACTGTCACATGTACAAAGAGTACTTCAACGACGTACTTGTTCTCCATTACATTGCCCCCCAGGGGACTTACATCTAGTAAGTGCGTGCTTGGCAAACACGGGGCCACGAGCTGAGTCTGGCATTGCTTCCACTTACTTGTGCCATGCTCCTTCCTTTCTCTTTCCTGACCTTCCTTCGTCATCTCTTGTTCATTTCGATTCCGACGCTTTTAGGGCTAAGGTATCTTTCAATTTTTTCCTCTTTTCTTTTCTCCCTCTCTTTTTCTTCTTCTTCTTCTTCCTTTTATTTGGATATATGTTTCTTGATACATGTTTGATATATTGTAATTCAGGAGTGTTTTTAGTGGGTAGGGTTGAGTCATTCGGCGAGACCCACACGCGGGGAGAGTCATGTTGGCTCTTCTTCTTAGTGCGTAACTGCTTTTTCCCTACCTGTACAATATTTTAGGGCTCTAATGACCTCGATGTCGACGAGCCCTAAAGCCCCACACAAAAAATCCATTACATTGTGATTTCTCTTGGAGTTGTATTAACTTGAAGTTTAAAAATGGAAGGGTGAAGTATTAATGAACAACTAGTATTTTCTTAATCCAATTACTTAATGTTTTATTTTGTGTCGTCAGTTCTAAGAGAGGTTTCTCGAATTTCTGGCAACGTCGGTGCGAAATCTATATCTCTACTTTTAGGCCGAAATTTAAACATCTGTTACAATGTGTGGTTTCTTAACTTTGACCACCTGTATCTCAATATCCCAAATAAAGCGAATTTTATTTTGTTTTTATTGTGTTTGTAATCATTGTGTATGCTTCGGGAGACATTTTCGGACTTATGTATTTGGATGATTTATAATTCCTATTAATGTGCTCTGTAATCCTTCCAATTTCTATGTCGAGTTCTGAGACAGTCTGTATATTAAGAATAGAAATATTTCACTTACAGTTGTGAACAACCCGAACATTCGGAAGTATGTATAAATGGATAGAAATATATCATCGAAATGAAAACCAGCATATCGAGACTCTGCGTTCAATTTAAAGTGTTGGAGCAATAAAGAATTTCACACATGTACGGGAGTACGTAGAAATTGTGTAAAAATTGAGCCACGTTAAACTAATCTATCCAAGATGTTATAATACAATCGCAAAATATCACATTGCTCGTCAATTTTCCCGGTTACGCGTAATTTGGTGTCAGGTTTTCGATAGTTTTCGAATTATTACGAAAACTTGATCAGCATAATACTGTTATTTAAATGGACTTACGGTTACGCATTCATTCAAAGCAGAGAGTTGAAGAAAACACGTGCAGAGTTTTTCCGACACGAAACGAAATTGATGCTAATGAAATATTTGCCTTCGTTAAGCCATTATCCCTGCAATAACTGTAAACTCAATGACAAACTTAATGTTCGCGGCGTAACGAAATCCAACGTGATTAAATTTGACAGCAAAACACGCGAATTTCGGTACAAGCGGTTCCCCATTAATGAATTCGTTTTAAAATAGTATAACAGGGTGTTTTGCGGTAGTCCGTATGTGGTAAAAGGACATGCAAGCAATGTTTCTGTGGGAAGAAGAATAGATTAATAGGGAGTTTTAATGGGTATAAATACAAAATACCTTTATATATATATATATATATATATATATATATATA
>NNCF01130836.1:345560-375169 GCA_002313205.1 Laupala kohalensis | reverse complement strand
ATATATATATATATATAAAAAATAGGATCTCCTCTCTAGATCGGATTAAAACGGAAGGAAAATTAGATGGGCCAAGTTTTAGCCGATTTGGAGAATAATAACCCGTGCCATCGAGGGGTTGGAATTTAAAAGGGATTTGAACATGGGAAAGTGAGTTTTTCTGATACTTTTGAATGTAGCATCCTTATTTTGCAATATTTTGACATAAACCCGTGTAGCCTGCCGGCCTCGTGATCGCTGAACACGAATCCGATGTTAAAAAGTGTGTTTGATTGGTTTCGCTTCATCGGAAAATCTAATTTTTAAGCAACAGGGCAGTTATACTGACTTTTGACTACTTTTTTAACAACTTGTAATAGTTATACAATTAAATTTGATTCTAAAGATTTAGAACAACAGAATGATGTAGTAAGTTCCTTATTTTGTACACTTTTGAAAAAAAGAAGGAAAACTTTACCCTACATTAAGGCATGGTGTACATTTAAAACGTTGACGATTTGAACTCCTTGTTGTAAAACTGTCAGGTAATTATGTTTCGTAAATTCGTTCGATGTAAATATATCTTACGAAGACTCAAACCTCAGTCGGAACGTTGTGCTAAAAAAAATATTAAAACAATTTTTTTTCTAGGAATGGTCTATGGAATAATCTTATTCACGCATAATACATATTTCATAAAAGCTAATGCTCCAAATCTTCAGCCTAATATTGCCTGAGACGGGTTTACAATGTCACGAATATGAAAGAGATATTTCAATTTTGGACGGGGGTAAATGAGAAACCTCCAGCGCATGGAAATATAAGGAACGGTACATAAGAAAACGCTCAAGAAATACTGAAATATTAGCTGGATTATTTATAAAAAATACTATCAGAAATACACGGCGTTGCCCGGTATTTGAAAAGGAATTTAAAACAATCATTACTGAACATTTAAAATTTAAAAACAATTCACACATTGTTAAACAAAGATACAAAAAATTACACCAACACTCAAAGAAACATTTTCTCTTTCTTTCGTGGTATTAAATTGAGCTGGTACTCATTTTACAGCAGGTTGAGTAGGTCTGGTAGTCAGTCTGGACGTTAGAGTGGAAGAGAAAATTCCCACCTCTCCAGGAATCGAACCTCGACCATCCAGCCAGTAATTCAGATCTGTTGCAACGCTGACTCATGTAGTAGTGTTACCGTCAGCTTATACATATGAGCGACTAGGTCAAACTATTTACCAAGCTCAATAAATCATCAGGTAATTCTATCACTTGAAAGCAACTTCTTCCTGCGTTTTTTATCAAAAGATTAAAAAAAATTGGAAAACGAAGAAATAGAAGACAAATTGCAACCACCTCGTTCATTTATTTTCTTTAATCGTGAATTCATAAAAAGTAGTGAGATACGTATAATATTTTTCTCATATAATTATTTAAGTGTTAATTCCTTGTAATGTTGAGTTCTACTTTTAGCATGACCCTCTTATATATCATTCCTTACATGGAAGACGCTGCCCAAATGAGCACCATCTAAATAAGACTCACTGAAATATGGTTCAATCGCTCCCGTTTATATGCACGTTTATGATTTTGTTATATATTATTTTCCAAAAACATCCGGGTTCTATTGGTCATCGTCTATACTAGTGTGTGGTGCACAGAATTAATATTTCTCGTGTAAAAACACTTAAGAACTACTTCAGACCACGTAGGCCAGGTGGAAGTTACGTACGGACTTGGGAGTCGAGGCGGGTGGTGCAGCGGATAGCACACTTGCGGCCAGAACAGGAGCACCCGGGTTCGAGTCCCGGTCCGTCGCAATTTTCACCTGGCTGTTGACGTTGCAAACACTCCTCCACGAGTAGGTACTTGGAAGTTGAGAGTTAAAATCATGACGAGATTGTTTTACAGAAATACAGTTAACCGGTATGTTCGGGAGCGAGACCCTGACCGGTTACTCCCCACAACACAAACACATTGCCTCACAACCTGACGTCACGTCACCCCGTTTTACTTTAAAATAATAATTTAATGTTTGAATCGCTACCTCCTAAAGGTATTATTCGCTGAAAGAGAGAAAGTAAAAAAAAAACTCACAGTTCCACGTGATTGATCGGTCAATCCGACGACCGGTAGATCCGAAACCGGTTAATGTTCAAACCAGATGATTAGTTAGTGTATATAGATATATTATAACTATACGTAAATCCAATTTTGAATTATTATCCAAAGTTATGAGACAATGGTAGGATAACATACTCTGATTTTTAAAACTCACGGATTCATATTATTTTAACCACTATCAACTTAAAGGATTATTTAATTTGACATCAATACACATGTGCTACAATCAATATGACGCCATAAAAAGCTTTATATTTTGAATGAGTAACCTGATGACTGTTCTTTAATGTCTTTACTCTTTGTTTAATGAGTGAAGAAGAAACGAGTAGTCATCAACTTGTGTAATGGAATTCGTGCCTTTTGTAGGCAAATATTTCAATAAAAATTGTCTTGAAATTTTAGGGGATTTTCCGAGTAAAACGTTTGAAATACAATTTCTCGTGTAATTTCTAATGAAACTTATGTAAAAAATTTATCACGAGTGTCGCAAAGGTAACATAGCATAGAGTAGTACTATGCTGTCCCATCCGAACGGGGAATTTGAAAAAGTTATTCCAATTAAACACTGTAACGGAACACGGTGTAATTGGAATACTTCAGCCATTGTTATTCGCTAGCCAAAGTGCATTATTGAGCTAGAGACTTCAGATACTATAATTATGAATTACTGTTATAAGAGCTATTTGTAATGTGAACAGAACATATCATATCATTGAAAGTTTAATAAATTATTATTAGCTTGTGCTTTGTTCCCTCGTACTACCTTAAGCAAGAATTCGAATAGAATCAATCTAGAGAGTTCTTTCGGGAGGACATCTATGCAGAAGGTTATTCCCGAATGACATTATATTGTCCAGCTCTTCCTCCAAATGATGACGTGGAATGATCGTATCGGCGGCAGGCAGATCGCACAAAAACCGTCACCGAATTGGAATTGCAGTTGTGCATTTGCCCCAATGAGATCAACTAACTGCGAATGATATCACGGAAACGTGTCTGTTTTGCGGAGGATTTAATCATCCGTTGATTGCGTTACGTCACGGGGATTATATTTGCCCAGTTTACAGTTATTGCCGGGTACGATGATTGTTTAACGAACGTAACTATTTCATTAGCCAATCCCCTTTTTACGTGATTTCTTTACCAAGTGGTTAGGAGACACTATTATTACTCTTAATTACACGATTTAAAATAAAGGTAATTAGGTATAATGAGTTTGACATATATTTCCACAAGTTACGTCTGCGATACTTTCTGAAGAGAGATGGGCAAGTGAAGATTGAAGAGATACTTATTCGGAAAGAACATAGGGATATGATGAAATTGATTACGCGGGAACTTAGAAAAGCATGGCAGATTCACTGGACCAAGACCCTAAAAGGAGCGTTCGGTTTACACCTCCATAAAGGATGAGTAATTTGCAAATAAATATAGGAAATGGTTTAGGCCAGGACGAGAGGTACTAGAAATGCTAACCGGGCATGAGAATTTTTAGCAGTACCTACATAAGATAAAGAGTGTGGGCGGGGTGACGGGAACACGGAACTTTCTTTCATTTTATTTGACCCTTCTGGCCTTCTTGTATACATGGCATTGCAAAACAAGGATCTCTCACTTTAATCTCTTATATATTTCTGTTTTCGCGCCTTACGCTGCACAACTTATCCGATGTTGTGACGTACCCTGTCTCCGCCACGTAGAGGCGAGTGCTATCATCTACAATCTGTTTTTCTTACTTTTTTGTTCATATTCATAAGCCTCTCGAATTCCTCCTATTTTTAATACATATTACTCAAACATCCTGTACTTCTTCTCTGTGGCTATTAGAGTATCTTTCCTTTTAATTTTTAGTACATCAATTTGGTTATATGCCCATATGTATGTAATGTATGTGTGAATTAATCAATGAGGGAAGGCGATATTTAACAGTACGAATAGGAGTAAGGGAAATCCAGAGACACCCTGACATGATAAGTTCAGAAACAAATTATAAGATATTTGAAGAGAGCGTCGGACGGATGTGTATGTTGCGAGATGCGGTAAACAACGGTGGGAACTTGTGTCGACAGATTACATCCACATTCCATTGGAGAGGACGAAGAAGGGCATGCCACTCCATGGCACAGCAAAGACGTGTTGTCCGGGACGAAAAGC
This sequence comes from Laupala kohalensis, assembly GCA_002313205.1. Taxonomy (NCBI): domain Eukaryota; kingdom Metazoa; phylum Arthropoda; class Insecta; order Orthoptera; family Trigonidiidae; genus Laupala; species Laupala kohalensis. Next base: position 370,901 of record NNCF01130836.1, on the reverse strand, counting down.
TCAAAATGAAATGTAAAATATATGTACATAGAATGTAAACCCTATTATGACCACTGTTTAAAATCCAGATTTTAAAAATTGGTTTTTAGGACAAGAGGTTTTGGAAAGGAGCGTCATGTAAGTTTCATCAAAGATGGAACGACAGCCTCTAGGTTAGTCGGTCTATTCTAATCTTTTATTGAAGACATTTTGTTCGGGATTGAGCCAGATGCTTCATATAACCGATCTCTTCTGACTGCAATTAAAATTAATCAAATTTCCTAGTTATATTACGGGAAAGTTAACCACTTATCTTGCTACCTTAAGCCGGGTGAATTTGAAGAACTTTAATTCGTTAAATTGCTTTGAAGAAACACCGATACATAACTGCAGCAAAAATAGTGGATACGGTCTTTCCCACCAAAGTAATGGTGGGGTTTCACGTGAACGTCAGACATTGCGATAAATAATGAATGAACTTTATTGCCAAAAAAGCAGTTGCAAACTGCATATGGGGGATAATTAACAAAGTTCGGAGCAAGCAAGGGACCATCTCATCAATTTCGACCAAGGGTCCAGAGGCACTGGTGGATTAAATGTTTCTAAACAAATATTTAATAAATAGTAATTATCCATATATAATTCCAATATGAATTGCAGATATTATGTGCAGTAAAAACGTTAGGTTAAAAAACAAAAGTATTAATGGCATGGAAAATCCACCACTAACCGAAAGAAAACTGGAGTAAAACCCGAGCCAGACCGGGATATCTACGTTGCTTCCTTTTTACATACAGGGACCGTCCCACGAGAAAGTCCTACCTTGAAATGCATGGTGCAGTCTACGCATACGCCGTACGTATATTCCTTCATGCAAGCATCCTGGACCTGTTCACATTCTCTCGCCGCGGACCCTAACAATATGTCACAGAGCGGCACCCACACTGGGGTGAAATGGACTAGTTTTCGATTTTATAGTAATAAGGTGCGAGTGCTGTGCATAGCTTTAACATAAAACATTCCACAGAGCTGTCAAATTTCTTGACATGAAGATGAGCGCCCAGAGGAAATATCGCGTACAGAAGCGTCCGCGATGTGTAAATACATCTTTTCAACCAAATAGTTTATTATGTTTGTGAAACGAATGTTTTTGGTTCAGCGCGTAACATTGGAGGTCAGTTCAGAGACGTTCTCCAAGTATTCTTGAACATGCGTGTGACATCAGTACGAGACCTGTACCGTTGTTAATGGGCAGAACTTTGAACATTTGTTATGAAACCTGAATCACACTCTCTATTCCCCTTATGAAGCACTTTACACACTTTTTTGTCTTGTGTTTTTCCTCTATCTGTGTGTCATTTTCTCTGTTTCTGGTGACATTTTCTACGTGATACCAATATCAACGTCCTCAAGAAATTCTTTCGTGGAGTTTTGACACTTTCTGTATATTAGAAAAGAATTAATGACCCGGAATATTCCTCCACCACCAATTGTGAAATCACCTTGCCAAATTTGAAATTATTTCTTGAACCACCAGATGTCAATTGGAGCCAGAAGTGTTCCTTCGTGTTAGAGTCCTGAATAAAAAGAGATCCACCGGGGGCGATAGAATATATAAAATTTATATTATTTCTGGAAAATACAATGCTCAGTTTCTCATAGTTCAAACCACTTGTAGTTGGTCACATGATTGTTTCGGGTCTCCCTTCCTTTCTCCCTACTCCGCCAATAAGAGATGAACACCGAGTGACAGCGCCAAAGGGACTATGAGAATTTGTGCGTAGTTAGTATGAGACGTTCCGCGTTACATTTCCCCCTTGACGGTTCTGTCTTGATTAAGGACTCTATGTCGAGTGTGTCGCATTGAACAAACCCATTTCCCAACGTTGCTGCTTCCCCATTTTCCATCCCTGGCGTGTCGTCCTTACGGCTTAATTCTGCTAGTGTGTTTGTGTATGTGTGTGAGAGAGAGAGAGAAAGGGAAAGAGGGCAGCTTCGTCTCCAACCGCAGATGCGAAGTGCTCTTTTCGTCTCTTTGAGCAGCGGCTTGTCTCACACCCCGCTTTTCTTCTTCTTTTTTCCCCTTCCCCCCTCCTGCCACTATCACCCTCTCTCCCTCTCTCTCGCACTCTTCCTGCTCGTCGTCTGGCGCGTCTTCCGGCCGAACAAAGGAAAGTCGCCAGGCGCAACTTCAAAGCAGGAGATGCGACGCTTCTTCTGGGGCGGGGGAAGGGGTGAAGGACTTTGTGTGGGGGGTTGCGTTTTCGAAAGGAACATTTCCAGTTGGGGAGGAAAATGGAAGGAAAGAGATGTTGGGAGGTTTAATCGATAGAAAAGCAATACGTGGGTGACAGAACGTTTTCAGAAATTTGAAGTATTGCTTCATTTAAGACAAAAGAGGAAAAACCCAAAAATATCTTTATCTTCAGTGTTGAATTTGTGTTCTCTCAGTAAATAATTCTCAGAAATAGTTTCTTTAGTAACCAACCGTCGCTGCACTTATGTAATTCGATTGCTGTATAACGAGTGCCATTACATTAACGAAATTTCCACGTTTTGCCATGGTAACCAATTTATTTGTTTCATAACATGCTTTCGACACTCATCATCAGTGAATCTGAATGTTGCGAATTTCTGGCAGGAAAATGGTGGAAATGGCAAAACGAGGAAATTTCGTTAATGTATTTACAATTTAATGTAACTACAACTTACCTTCATTTCCGAGTGTCATTTACGAGTCGTTTCGACGACTTACCCTTAAAAGTGAGGTTATGTCGCATTCGTTAATTCTATGTCTATCCGGTTTTAATTGAAAATACAATTACTATTTTGTAACGATACGTAAATGTCCTTCGCTAGAACACGGGAGAGAACTTGAAGATTCTCACTTGTGAATTTTGTAGAAAATTTTTCAATGGAAAAATAAATGTTCTAGTTTTTACGCATAAATTAAAACTCTGAAACTCAGCACTAACTTTAAAAAAGTTATGAATTCATATGAAAATTTATTGTATTTTATTGAAATGGTCCAACTAAAGTGTTATACCAAATTAGTCTCATTCTTTAGTTATTTCACCCTAGAATTCCTCACTTGGAATAGCAGATATCTTATAGTCAGTATCACATGTTGTATAATCGATCTTATAGACAATTCGATTCACGTGGTGCGGCTTTAAAAAATGACAAGTAAGGTTTTACAAATACATATTTTTCGTATTGGACGGACACACGATTTAAAACAATGTAACTGAATATTTTTCATGTGATACTCATTTTTCACGAAGTCAGCGGCCATTTCCTCGGAAAAGAAGTGACATCCAGGAACACGAGAATTGTGCTCCAGTAGCGTATGTATGATTGATAGCATCCTCGTCATCACTCAGCATAATCCCATAACCATTTTTAATCTTGGAACTGTCATGGTTCAATTGAAAAAAGGAGTAATATTCCATCTAAAATGTTTTAATGTTGTGTTTTCTATTCCAAAAACACGAGCATTACCGAGGGAAAAAACGTTTGTTTAAGGTTTTGTTGAGTTTCATTTTACAGGAGGAAGTTGACGAGTGGTTCCAGTGACACCATTGTTCCACTCCTGTGTCTCGTTCGTTTGTCGCGATATTTTCAAATTGTTTTTCCCCCTCGTTTATGACGAACGATTCTCTTTTTCCGAAGTGCCTTTTCTCACACGAGTGCGATCATTAGGGAATACGAGGGACGATGATACCACACCGACGCTGCTGGGGAATAGGTGACGAAAACCACTCAATCCGATTGCTACGAATGCACCATTGCACAAGACGTTTGCTATTGAGTTACGCAATTAATTAATATTAAGAGAACAGTTTGATCTGTTCTAAAATATTTATTTCTTTGGCTCTCTACTGATGATCGTGAAAATGAATGATTTCACCCTTAACATCTATTAGTCTCCACGATGTAATTCCTTTCCATCCCTATGTATTTAGTGAATTGATTTCTGATCATTGTTAACTTTTAATTAATATTTTGGGCTAATCATCCAATATCAATGATTTTTTTAGAACATATATTCTAAGAATTAAGGATTTTCTCACACTAAAATACATCTATCAAAATATATTGTTTTAAAACTTAATAGTGTCCAGATACGTTTTCAGAATTTAGAGACAGTTTCCAGACGTGAAGATAAGCCAAAACATGCCTGGACTCTATGATAATGTCGAAAACTATATTAATACTAGGGCCATTCCAAAACGTCTGCAAAGAGCGCATGCGCATTCGAAATAGTGGAACGATTCCCGAGTGCAATGCATCAGATCGGGCCAGACTTTCAGCTATCACCATGTATTTTCTGTGTTGTGATAATAGGTGTTTTGAGAGAGAAATTCTTATTTGAAATGGTGGGACAAAATGACTTTGGTCAAATCTCATGTAGTGACCAGTAGTCATACATCAAAATTGAAAATTTGCGGACTCTGTGTAGTACACTAGATCGAAGTACGGTGTCACGAAGTACAGTGTCCGTTTCTGCGAAAACCGGACAACCACTGAAGACAACCCACGGACTGCAACAGTGCATTATAGACCAGATTTTGCAATAGATAGAGAGCCACTGTAACAGGGTAATACTACTCGTACCGTCTGGGAAATTTGTTGCGGCAAAGCATACGCGACACTTTCGCAGCTGTAGTGCTCATTTTACTTTACATCGCACGATCTCATATTGCCGAATGAGTACGCAGAGTTTTGGAATATTATGGATGGGAAATCCTTCCCTATCCACCCTGTACTCCTGACATGAGCCCAACAGACTTTCATTAGATTCCAAAATTCAAGAAACCGCGTCGAGGGACCACTTTGAGGAGGCTCCTGATGTACTGACCCGAGTAATCAACGAAGATAGCGCTCTAACGGGAATACAATATTGTATTGACCGCGCCATTTTGCCAGCGGTAACGCATGACTCTGGACTCCATAAAATAAATAATATCGTACTTTCTGTTGCAAATAATTATCATACCAATATGGTGATTTTTGATCGATCACCTTCTGTATCTGGGTAGTCATGGGCGTAATCATAGAATATATTTCCCGTCTCTGCCATCGCCTTCACCCCCACCCACGAAAGAAAAGAGCTCTGTCTCCACCCCTTCTCCGCAGCCCCTCGCGTAGCGGGAAGCAAGGCTTTTAGTTTTCAGCCGCCGCCGCCACGAGCAAGTCACAGCCCAGGAGAGCGAGCGTACGACCGCGCTGTCGGAGGATGGTGGAGCTCCATTAGTGGTCGCCTCCCCCCCCCCCTCCCGCGTCCGTCGCTTTCTTTCAGCCCTCTTCTGCTCCCCCGCCCTCCCACCTTCTTGCTCTCGTCTGACTCTAATGCACCAATTAGACAACTAGCCGACTCTGGAAGGGTTGCGCGGCTCTGAAGAATCTCACGGGCCGTGACGCTCTTATGGGGAAAGGAAGAAGGATGGTCGGTGAAGCGGAGTGCGATCGCTTCAGTCGTCGTGAGAATGAAAATGTATATAAGTCGGAATATATATGTATATCTCTATGATCTACAACTGCGCTAAAGAGTCCGGGAAAATTTAGATAAATTTTGTACATACCTCTAATTATTCTTTTCTTTCGCGTAACTGATGTGTCATGAGTCAGTGAAGTAATATTTATTTATTTATTTCATGTCTTATGGCGAGGTTCATACCATTTGGCCCGCTCTTGCACCTAACCGTGACTCACGAGAGGGAGGAGGAAAGGAGAGACGTAAGATGCCAGGGTGCTTATGGCACCGAACTGCAAAAAAGCGCAGCTGTAAACCTCACCCAGTTCGACGGAGCAGGGTTTGAACCCACTCAGCGGTATCGAGGTAGCGAAGACCATTCCACTACACCTCCGCTGTCGGATAATTATGGCGTATGAGTCTCGCCTCGCCATAATTATGGCTCCTTTCTTCTACTCGTTCACCCTGTGGATGGAACAACGTTGCATTTTTTACGTTCCGCCTTCCACTACCAGATGGCAGTATAAACCGGGACTGTTTGGGTACGTTTTTCATCGAGAATTGCCGAGATGCTCATCGGATCTTTAGATACAGTATAATCATACTAAATGTCGCGTGAGAATTTTTACACCCGAAAAATCGAACCCCTTTCTTACTAGGGTGTGAAAGGCCACTGCGACAACCACTCGTCGGTAGTCACTGCAGTGTCAGAAGTCGCTTTCTTGCTTCGCTTGGTTCTTACATGTCCACCGCTTACACGGACACTGAAGTGGCTCATTCATGGTTCTCCTTCGCGGGGAGGTGTCATTAAAATATTCAGCCTTTGGTTATTAAAAACCGTACCATACCATTCAATTATTTCTTGTGTGTATATTTACTCTTGTTTGTTATCTCGTCAGTCCCGTGGCGTAAATCTGTCAGATGGTGGCAGCAGTTAACTTTCAATGTCGGAATAGAAGCGAGAACAGAATTTGAACGCATAGTCGACGCACGCACGGGGAAGTTTGTTTGTCGCCGGTCTTCGTAGTGTTCTAGATATAATCTTCGATATGCAGATTATTGTTGATTCTCGTAAAGTTTTTCTGAATTGAATGTCTTACTATTGGTTCTAATACATAATTTTTACTCACTCATGATTGTTGAAGTAATGTCTTAAAGGTGTAGGCCAGGAACAGACTCTTGATCTTCGGTTTGATTTATATTTACTATTACTACACCATCACCACAGAAATTACGTATAATTAATTAATATAATTCACCGCTGAAAGGTGCATCCAGCATAGGCACGTAGAAACATCATAAAATCTGGTTATTTTTCTCAAAAACTTTTCATACTTAATAATTCCACAGTTTTAGTGAAGTAAACAGGAATATTTTGTGGGACAATGAACACTCGTTATATCCAAATAAATAAATAAATAAATAAATAGATAAATAGATAAATAAATAAATAATAAATAAATAAATAAATAAATAAATAAATAAATAAATAATTTAAGACACACAATCTTATGATGACGAATACCGCATGTTTTCTGCAATTAAGTGCTCAACATTTCGACTTTGGGTTGAAGTCGTCATCAGGTGAAAATTAAATCCTTTCAAACATTGTGCGCAATTAAAATAAAATGCGCGCAAGAGAATAAGCAATATTATAAGTTAACTGGTGAAGTATCGTGGGAAATTTCATTTGATTAATTACAGTTTAAGAAATTACAAAAAGTTTTATAGGCCGGGGTTTTCGGAAGTGTTCTGTCGTTACTTTCTCACCCCTTGAAATATTTACGCCTAAAACGAATCAACATGAAAACACTCCGCAAATAAGCAACAAACTCGACTCTAACACTTCGCGCGCATAAATGCTTTGCATTATTCCCGCGAATCTCTTTTCGCCTTTTCTGCCCGTCTTCCTTTCCGTCGCTCCACTCAAGACGTTATGAAAATTAAAACATCCGGAGAGTTAAACCTCGAAGATCCTCCGGTAGACAGCGCCGCCAGCACGAAGAGCCGGAACGAGTACGAAACAGTTGTAAAACACAAGACTCGCATTATGCGTAAAGAGATTCTTCAAGTGGAGAAAAGTAGGAGTGCAGCGAGGAGCGGAGGTAATATGCAAGGGATGAATGTTGCATGGGGATGAGCGACTGCCTGCCTTTCATCAGGTGGGGGTCTCCTCACTTAAGGGATCTTCAGCCGGGTGATTGTGTTTAGTGAAATTACGCAACTCAATTGCGAGAGTCGACTTTCGTATTTCCTTCTGCGGATACGAAATGTTTAAACATGTACAATCTCAAGTACACGATGTTAGAATGAACTATTGAGGTACTTTGGGTCGTGAATATAATTAATTTAATAAATAATGTCTAATATTTAGTAAGACCTTGTAAGTAGATTATATTTTATTGAAGTTTGCGGCGATTCAACTATAGCTTTCTATCTTCAACAGATGTTTGTAGAATATAAAGTTTATTTTATCCTGTCACGGGGTTTTCTGCGATTTTACTTCTGGCAGAAGCGGATTTTTTTACACGTTCTCTAGGCTCCTGTCTAGGGGTGGTGTCTATTTAAATAATAAATCTTGAATTTAGTTTCATTTTAGTACTTACGATTTATAAACAATGTTTTTCAAATAATCTGTTGTTTGATAATAATGCGTACTTGTGAAATAATTTTCTTGTGTTTTATTCAAAATACAAATTTGTTGGTGTTCTGCTGATAATCTAACAAGTAGAGGACTGTTTTTATTCTTATCTCGGAGTGTACCGCCTGTCATGAGACCTTTGATGGGAATTGATGGGATGGTCCCTTTCTTACTTCCGGAGAGTAGATTAGTTTATTGTTCTCCACGTGGTCATAAGCAGTTTGTAATTGCTGTTTTGACAATAACTTGATTATTATTATCTTGGTAACAAAATGAAAACGAGTTCATTACATAATAAACAATTCCACAGAAAAATGAATAAAACGAAAACAATCCATCAAAGCAGAAACAATAAAAATAAACAATTATAAGTTTTAGATAACCTGCCTGTGTCCATTTGTATATTAAAAGTGTTTATAGTACGTGAATTTCAACAAAATATAGTCTACCTATAATGTCGTGCAAAATATTTTAATTTAATTATAATAGTAGACGAGAACAATGTTAATTTGTTATTAATTAATTGAACATGAAATTATTTAATTTGTTTATTAGTTTTCATTTCTACGATTAAGTATTTAAGGTTTCTCACAGATTTTTTGAGAACAACAAATTGTCTTAGCAATGATTAATACTCCGAGGAAAAGTATGATCTTCCAATATTTTGTATTCTTTTATCGAATTTAAAACCTGAGTGTAAATAACAAATGTGAGGAGAAGTATCAAACCTTTATACTTAGTTATTATTTTTCTAGTGAGCGGTTCAAAAAGAAGCATCTAAACACTGCAGTATTATCTTTGAGACACTTTACGAGATAATTGAGTCATGTTACTGTTCCAGTTGTAAAAAGAAAATTTCCCATGCAATTGTAAAAAGAACAGTTTCAGAAAACATTAATAGGAGCTTTCTAAATTTTAGAAATGACCGGTAATTCGCCTTCTACTCCAACGCGTTTCAATAACATACCTGTTCACCGAGCGTCAAAGTACACCGAAGTCAAATTGCCTTTCATGATCTAAAAGCCTCATGCATTAAACAGCGTGATTCCCCCAAAAGCATCGAAAGAAAAAAACTGCCGATCGCAGCGAATACCTTTCAGGCTCGCCAACCGCAGCAAGAGGCAGGCGTACCACAACACGCCGCCGAAAAACCCCGCAGCCAGACTGATTTACCTTTGCGTGGCGGAGAACAAAGACGCATCGCGAAGCGGGCAATGAAAGCTGGGTCGACGGAGGGGGTAATTCTGTTAACCTGTGAAAGCAAGTTATGGGGACACAAGCTTCAGGTCGTGCTACACCTATAGAGCTGACACACGGAAACCGGTTCCGAACCGAGACTATGCTAGCCAATGAAAGCCTTTGAGGTCACGTAATCCCCAATCGGCAGAACACCTTTGAAAACTTTACGCAAGAGTTTAAAATATTAACTAAAATGTCTGGGATAGATAAATAGATAAATACAGACTGAAATGTTTACCAATATTGTTTTCTTTATAAATTAATTTCTTCTTCCATCTTTAGCTCACAATAATTAAATTAGGTGTTCAGTAATAGATTTCTATTCCCAATGTATTCAAAATTCCTTCTTAAGTTCGGTTTCGATGCATCAATTAGTTTGAGTTATCGGGAAAACAAAATTCTTAATACAAATACGGAATTGGAAATCACAGTAAAATTTGAAAAAAATTCTAGCTAGGGTTTTTCGCGGTTCTCCTTCGGGTGGAAGCGGATTTTATTTACAGGCTTTCTAGTCTCTTCGCATAGGGGTATTGGAGGTGTATCGTAATAATTAATCTCGAATTTAGGGTTATTTTAATAGTTACGATTTATAAACAATATATTCCAAATAATCTAAAGTTTTGTAACAATACGTACTTCTCAGCTAATGTTGTTGTCTTTCATTAAATACAGATTTGTTGGTATTCTTTTGATATTGTAACATGTAGCCAACTAATTTTATTCTTATCTTTTCAATCCACCTATACCTTGATGGGATGGTCTCTTGCTGAAGAATAAATTAATTTATCGTCCTCCACGTGGTCATACGCAGTTTGTAACTTTTGCGTTTTTCACCAGAAATGTATTGATTTATTTTACTCTCCAGGGGCCAATTCTTACGCGTATGAAGAGATCTCGAGGTTTCTTTATTCCTCCGAATATAATACTGGCATCGTACAGTCTTGTGAAATTGGAAACTAAAATATTTCACTTATTTATCTGGAACATTTTGTTCCATAACTTGAATGTTTACTTTCGATAACTTGAATGTTTAGCAAAACTATTTTATTAACGTGGATAAAATATAGCAGTTACTACTTTCCCCTGTGTACTGTCATCTAGTTGTAGGCAAATTTCACCCGGTTTCATATTTAGCATTAAACGACGTAAACAGGACATCAGAACAGACATGAATAGTGTATGATACTAGGGCTCTAATGACCTTGACGTTAGCGAGCCCTAAAGCCCCTCCCCCCCAATTATTGGAGAATCACGTAACTCAAGTGCAATTTCCTACGAATATTGTTAATACTAGAATCGTCTGACGCATCAGATCTGTCAATTCTCTGGATTGAAGTAGTCAAATAAAATCCTTGTCAACAAAATGACCCAAGAACCGTCTTTTCTTGATCTAATTTTGAAGTGCTGTTCTCTCGGAAAGGAGAAAGTGAAAATAAAACAATGGAAATTCACCGACTCGTCTATTAATGTTCTTACAATCGGATTTTTACTTTGGAATCCTGACTCGCAATCGCTGCGGAGAGCACAAAATGAAACAGTTGGCACCATTGGATTTGTCATTTTGTTCTGCAAACACACGAGTGAAAAATTTTGTTTCATGAATGAATATATTGTTTTTAGAATTTGATATGATTGAAGAAAATAACGTGTTATTCGTTCGGTTTTTCTCAACTCGTAGACTTAATTATTTTTTACAAAATAAACTTCAAGTGCAAAAATAATTACAGCGAATGATCACCGCAGTGTTTGCGACGTCATGTATTCATTTCAAGCTTCTACTCTAGCAAACTATTATATTTTTCTGTTTTTGAAAGAGTTACAACTCATAGTACTTTTTCGCTCTAATTTTTAAAAATTAAATAAATATTTATTTAAAAAAATTTAATTAATCATTAAAATATATATTTCAGCAAAAACCGTAAATATAACGTTTTTTTTACATTTCACGTTAAAAAATAATATTAATTCATTTGTTTCCGTACGATTTTTGTTCTTTGTCATATAATAAGTACGATGCTTCATTTGTTTGATTTACTCCATACTCTTCGCAGAAATGAAACTTAAAAATTTCTGAGACTTTTGCGTATTCGTGAGTATGATTTTTCACGTGTTGCGAAGTGTGAAAGAACACGTTTCCTTTTAGTTCTACGGCTCTTCCACGCAATGCGTATCAGACGCGGAGAGAGGCCGTCCGTGTTAAATTACGTAAAAAGGTTAACGCGATAAATCGATTGTCAGCGATTAAAGCTATCGTCGCCGGTGCTGGTGACGTCGACAACTTTATTTGCGCGCTTGTCACATGCACTCGACATGAAAAGGATTCCATGATGGCAGCTCGTTTATCGATTTTGACTCGTCGTCTTCTGGAAGAAATTTGGGTCTTAATATTTCCCTGAGATGACGGACATAATGGTCATGGAAAATTTTTATTATGTTACTGAATTCCATATTTTAGGTCTGGGTGGAAATGGTGTACAATTGTGAAGGGTGATAGGGTGGTGTAGTGGTTAACACCCCAGCGATAAAAGCAGTAACCTCGGGTTCGATTCCCGACTCGTCGCCATTTTCACCTGAGCGAAAGATTCCACATTTTAGTTCATCATATACGATAAAGGTTGTTGAGTATTCGGGTAAAAAAGCAATTTACACTATTCATACTGCCAACGTTTCGGATATTTCTTTTTTCTTTTTTTAGGACTAAACACAACGTCTACAATTACGCCACAGTAAACCCACAGAAGATAACAAACAAAACCAATAACTAGCATACTTATGCGATTAACAAAATTAAAAATTGTTTTTGACCCAAATACTCAAGAACCATGATGGGTTATTACTTTATATCATCGCTGCCCAACTTCGCTTAAACCTTTGAGCCTTCATCAATCGAGTCGCCGTGACTGGATGGGGTTTGGCAAAATGTTGTCAGACGAATGAAACTAATAAAGGGTCATATTTATTTATTTATATGTTACGCGATATTTGGATTCTCATAAAAAAAATTATTATTTCTAGCTGAAAAATTGGATAGTATGTTTGTTTAACTTTAAAAATATTCAGAATTATAAGAAATTGTGATCATATTGTAATGTATGACGGGATAACTCCAAACACAATTCTCTATTTTCTCTCGCCGGACATATCATGTTACGCCACTGTTATAGTTCTGCTTAAATTACGATTATTTTTCATGCGTGTTTTTGCTCCAGTATATGTAAATTTTTTGCGTTAAATTACAAACATATTGACATTCTATTAGTATTATAACTCGCAGCTAACTTTTTATCTTATCTAGGAATGATTGCTTAATTTTTTTCAATCCGTCTCTGCCTTAGGACCCTTGATCGGAATTGATGGGATGGTCCCTTGCTTGCTTCCGGAGAGTAAATTAGTTTCTTGTCCTCCACGTGGTCATACGCAGTTTGTACTGTTTTTTGACAATAAATTTATTTATTTATTCATATAAGTTTAGTTTTATAAGTACTGAACTTTGGCACTGTTATGTGCATTATCCTGACCCGGGTTTTTCTCCTGTGTCCCTGGAGGGGGGGGGGAAGTGGATTTACACGTTGGTGTGAATGCCATTAATGTTTTTGTAACGATTAATCTAAAATTTTCACTGTATTTAGTACAATCGTTTCATTTTGGAATAATAAATGATTACAGTACATATTTATTAAATAATTTATTTTATAAATATTAAATTTGCCACTGCTCTTTGACCCTCAATTGGAATTGATGTGATGGTCCCTCACTTGATTCCGGAGATTAAATTAGCTTATTTTCCTCCACGTGGTCATACGAAGTTTGCAACTGCCTTTTTGACAATAAAGTTTTATTTACTTGTCTTGTATTTACCTAAGGTGAAGGGGATGATAGTAAAATCTATTATCAAGGTAATCTTTCGTTAACATTTGGAGACATCTTAATACGTCTCAAAACATAGTAATTTTGGGAACATGAAATAAGTATGCCGTTAGTTTCCTCCCGCAGTGCATGTATTTTCTCGTGATGTTGATTTTTGCGTCGCAAAGACGACTCTCCTTCAGCCCTCAAGTCCTCCCTACGGCGCCCCACAGTCACCCCTAGTTCTTCACCGAAGGGTGTCTCCCTGTTTTCGATTTAAATTTGCTCGTCAGAGGGCAGACGCCGGAGTCATTCCTCGTCGCCTGACGCCCCTCACCGCCGCTGCATTTGATGAGTTCTCGAAGGTCGAGACGCGCTTAACAGTCTTCGTTTTTCTCTCTCTTTCTTCTCGTAAATGCGCCTCTTCGATATTGCGTAAATGCGCCTGCGTTCAAACATCGACAGTCGCTTGACACAACTCTTCATAAGTGGTATTAGAACACCACAGGGTTCCAAGAAGCTGCGATTGGAGAAGGAAAGAGGGTTGTATTTTTTACAAGCTTTGATTTAGCTTCTCTTGTTATTTAGTATGCCGTGCTCAAATTCTGCAAGTAAGTTTTGAACAAGTTCCTTTATCGGAATTGACTGAAATTTAGTTTATACGCATAAACCCAATGATTATGCAATATTATAGTGTCCCAGAGCAGATGGGATGAAATAAACATTATTAATACGATGCATCATGGGAGTCTTTGCTAAAATATTAAGGATGAGATGCAATTTACTTTTTTGTCATACACGTATGTTTTACGGGTTGCATACTTATCCCTATTTTCCGTAATGGCGTAATCCACTGTTGGGTTTGCTATACGAACTGTTTGTTACGTATCAAAGAAAGAGAACTTCAACAAATGTTGATACAAAAAAATGTGTGCACATACTGCGCATTTTCAGGAAAATAAAGTTCTTACTTATATTGGTAGCTTACATATATGGGTCTGAAAAGAATTCTACTGGTTTTGTTTACTGCTTATACTCGTATCGTCAATTAATAGTTGACGGAGGTACCACAAATGTTCATTATAAGCAAACAATTTTTCAAATAAAGATGTGCATCATTTATAATTGTAATCATAAATTTCGACTGCCTGTTAAAAGAACAACGCTATAACGAGGTTGTGCAGTCAAATTATTTGAAACAATCGACGAATTTTGATTTTCGAAGAACAACGCTCCACTATTTTTGCGCCATCGTGTCGAAACATTATTTATATAAATAGTCCCACCTGATTACAGATATTAATCTACTAGATTGGCAGCCTCAATGCTAGCCGCTGTGATAAATTGAAGCCACAGAACTGCGCTCGCCGCCATCTTACCTCATCAAACCAGTCGTGTAGTGAACTCACTTGTTATAGTTGCAATAGGACTTTTAAATAAACGTTCGTGATGAGGTATGATGGTGACTTAAACTTCACCTGGGATACGAGCGTGTCCAGGCCTTGTATCTGATAGTGTTTTCCGTTTACAGCTCCGAGTGTGAAATAGTGCAAAAATGGTGTTCCATTTGAAAAAGAAACTGCTCCGATGTAGGGATTTCTTTGTTTCATTTGTCTATCGATTCACTCTCACTGAGCACTACCAACGACAACTACAGTATTGAAAACAGCGCAAAAGGCTATGATTAGGAGCACACGTTAGATAGATTAAATCTTCTTCCAATCAGATAAATAATGAACGGTATTTGATCAACGTGTAATATGTTTTGGCATGTTAAGTTCGGTGTTATTCTGAATTTGGCGGGGGGTGATCATAATACGATTAATATAAAGATAATAACTTAAATAGAGGAATTTGGCAATTGAAGCGCGGGAGATTTCGAATGTAAAAACATATGTCATACACATTGTTATTGGAGCCTTAGGTGCAATTCTATGAAGCTTAAGGTCAACAATGTTAGATTTTGTTTTGATTTTGTAAATGTGTTGATATTATGACTGTTAACATGTGGACAAAGTTTCAAGACCTTCACGAGAATAGTTTGGGAGTCATTGCGACTTTAATTTAACATAGTCTCTTATGAGATTTCACGAATTTACGACTTTAACTCAAAATAAACTGTATAAGCAAATGTAGGAATTTCTTAAAACGTTTCGGAATTATTCACTGGTATTATGGAAGTATGAAAACCCTATTACAATCATAAGTCACGGGTTATAAAATGAGATATTTGATAAAAGTTTTAAAAAATGTCGGGATACTCGAGATTACGGTAGTGAAGTGTGACAACGTCGCACTACATGTTTCCTATACGGAGAATGGTCAGTGCTATTTTCTTCTGATTCACTTTCTTCCAATCGCCTTCTCTTCCTCGATTTCCATAAATTACATTGTGCTTTTCGTTTGTTGAAAACTTTTTCAGACACTACTTTACCTTTCCACATAAACCGAGATGATTTTACAGACATTCTTCAAGTAATGATTGTCGGAATTAACCTCAAAAACTTTCCTCTGTTTACGCGTTGTTTGCAACAAACATGCTCAGCCATGAAGAATAAAGCTACCAACTTGAGAAAATGAAATGCAACGTTGCCGCGAATAAGGTGTAGAATAACACGTATTACGTTCATTCATATCACAATGAATTTATGGATTGAGACATGTGACATTTCCTCAGTGATTCAATACGTTTTGCAGAAGTATCACCATTACAGTTAAGTATCTTACGGCGTAGTTTAAATTTGGATATTTTTTCTTTTGTAAGTTACAATCCAGTTACGGTAACATTAAAAGTTTGAAAATATGGATGAATTCTCATCATTTACGACTATATCCACTAATTTAAAACGTTTAAACATACTTCTCATGCTATTTTGAAATAAATTTTACTATATGAGTGAGAAATCTAATGAAAATATTCCATAATGGTGAAGTTGATGAAGTACATGATGTCCGTTTACTTTTAACAAGATCTTACGTGAAGTATCACCTTAAATAATTGCCTGTCGAAACTGCCAAGCAATTGAAACAAAATGGCAAGCGCATGATATAGCATTGTTTACTTTCTTCGAAAGTTTTTATGAGAACTAATCTCTCGGACCTATTACTCAGGAAGTTGGGTGCAACCTGGAATGAATAACCATACCGACTACACCGCCATTGAATTGTGAAGATTTCACAAGATAATAATAGTAACAATAAAAATAATTCTCATAATTATCTCAGAAACTCGCATTATCAGCACTAACCTCTTTGAGAGTACAAAAATTAAATCTCCCTGAGATAACTTTTTCTACGTGTGAAAAACACATTACTATCACTCGTAGAACAGTCCGAAAATTTTTGTAAAAGTGTTTTCTTAAAAAAAAGGAGTGCTTGGCACAGGTCCCATACCCATCAGTAGAGCAGAGAATTCAAAAATGGGAACTAGATTAATTATTATGATAAATTATTGGAATGTGCGGATGTTAGAAGAATATTGGGGGGGAGGGTTATTGGGATAGTGAAGGTTATCCCTATCTTTGTTGAATAGCTTTTGGAGAAATTTCTATAATTCTAAACAATCGAATGGTAATCGAAAAGAATGTGAAATACCAGAGATCTCTCTGTTTGACTCAGCCCCATTCTAATAAAATGCATCCTTTAAAATTCCTACGAAAATATATATATATATATATATATATATATATATATATCCTTTAATTTAATGCATTGTGACCTGGGATGAGACACGTAAACAAGAGCTGGAATCGTGTACACCACTGCTGCAAAATAATAATATTTTAACATGGAAATCTGACCCAATGCTATTGTCACTTTGGTGATGCAAGAAAATTACTATCTTCTTTCTGCGCCTGTCGGTCTGTTCCCAAAAGTTGTTCTTTTTAGAACTGCCCATATATTTCAAAACGCTCCTTCAGTATGCAATCGCTTCGGTTGACATTACTACCAGCGTACAACAGGGAGAAGACAACAGCGGTCTACCAAGTCCAATCCAAATTTGGGACGGTTGAATGTTTCCAAGCAATGCTTTTGAAGTGAGTGAAAACACAATGTTGACTATAATAATCATAAATCAAACTTCAAAAACATGTGACATTAAATACAAAAAATTACTACTAATACAAAATATGGAAACAAAATAAAGTTGTAATTATTCCCCTCACAATTTTAGCAACTGGTGTCATTTGAAAAAAGAAAATTAAAAGAGACATCATGCAAGATCGCCATTAACTAGCAATGTACTGCCAAAATCACGAACATCTGTTATATTGCGAACATGGTACCGTACAAAGAAAATCTTAAGTCTTGACTAAATTTTACTTCTGACTTGTCTTACAAGTCTGCCCCTACTACATATTTTGACAGAGGAGGTACGTTGCTATAACAACATATAATAATAATAATAATAAATAATAATAACTTGTTTGAAACAGTGTCCCCCTATTATAAAGTCGATCCACCTGGAAAATAGGACAGACACCCAGTACTCGGATAAGTAAATCATTACTCACAGAACAGTAGATCATAACAAGCCTGATATAATATTAATAACCCAATTTAAAGAAAAACTCTTATTATTGATGTAGCTGCTACTTCCACTAACAATTTATAAAAGACAGAACAAATAAAAATTCAAAAATATCGGGCACTTAAGAAAGAATTCATAAGATCTGGAAACAAAATGAAGTATTAATTATTCTTCTCGTGTTTTCAGCGACTGGAGTTATTCGCAAAACACGAAAAGAGCATCTTGCAAGACTCTGGCATTAACCTGAAATGAACTGCCAGAAATGCAGAAATCTGTCGTAATACAAACATGTCACCTAACAAGGAAATTTCTTAGTCTGCACGAAGACTAAATTTTACTTCCGGCTTGGCATAAAATCCCGACCAAACTACCTGTTAGAGCAGATAAAATAGAAAACAAAAAATAATAATAATAACAACAATAATAATAGTAGTAGTTAGACTACGTTGAAATTCTTCCCTTAATGATATCTGTCGATGGTATTTGGTCGAAGAGATTTAACAAGACTTAGGAATCAATGAGAATTTCACGATGATCGCACAAAAAGCAGTCTTCCTGCAGGCTTGTCACATTGTCCGAGAATTTTTAAATTAATGAATAACTTATCTTGCCGGTCACGATGAATTTTATTTCTGTATCGATAAAAAACCCAATCCCATTACCACCTATGGGGTGGGTGAAGGTTTTCCAGTTTCTACTGAGAAAGAACCCATAATAATAATAATAATAACAATAACAATAACAACAATAAAAATATGAAGAAGAAAGAGAAGAAAATATCCCTAATCCTTGACACATGCCACATACTGCGAAAACTTCTAGAAGAGCTTGATGGAACTTGACAGTGTCCGTTCGTCAAGTGGAAAAGATTCAGCTTCGAGCTGGGGAAGACATTCATTCCCTCATAATAATAATAATAATAATAATAATAACAAGAAATTCCTAACACAAACCTCGGGGTGCGTTCATAAAGCCTCCTCTGAGGCGAACGGCGACTGTCGCTTGTCGTAACAAAACAAAGGACTACGTTGTTCCGCCCTCGTTCCGTCCTCATCCCCTCGCTCCATCCTCCCTCAGCCCTCGACGGGCGCGCCCGCCACGCACCTCGAGGCGCACTGAGATAGGATGGCTAACGCAATTAAAGGATCCATTTGATGGGATTGTGCGGCGGCGGTGGATGTCATCGGAGACAGCGGAGGCAACGCGCACGCGAGAGGATATGAGTTGATAAATTGGTAGCAGAGCATGGTCTCAACAATGGTGAAGCGCACGCAAGATAGACGCAGAGTGTTCAAGTCGTCTACTCACAGGACAATAAAGGCTGTTGATGCAGGGAGATGATTAAATTGATAGCAAAGCATTGTGGCGATGCCGAAGATAGACATTGTAGAGAATGGAACTCATTTATTCCCTGAACAATGTAGGTTGGTTAAATTGGTAGCAGAGCACGATTTTGACAATGATGTCATCCAAGGTCAGGTATTGTTTAAAACGTGTAGAGTTGAAAGTCTTCTTTCATAACAACGAAAAAAGTTGACGAAAATAGGAAAATAGCTTACGAAATTCGTACCAGAACACTGGTTCTACTATGTCATTTCTACTATATGGTTTTATTAAGATGAAGAATTTGGTTATTAACAAAGATTTACGCTTCTTCGGTAATCGATGTACTGGTGGCAAATAATTAGAGTAGAAAACAGAATGTGTTGATAAATTGGTAGCTGCAGATATTGATGGTCCAGTATTTTACAGTCGCTTGCCTTACACTGTGTAGTAGAATGTTGAACATAGTAAGGGAAGGATGATTTGATTAAAAGAGAGAAGGGAATTTCATTTATGAACATTAGTGCAGTACTCTAGCATCTTAATTCCCAACCTACGACACAGGGACTTGAATCTTTATAAGGTTCATCATCAGATTACTTGTGCCAACTATCGCTTGTTCTGCACTATATTCGTAAATTTAGCTTCAAACTATACGTTTGACCGAATAAACCAAAGTTGTCTGATATACAACCCCAGAAATTTCTGTGACATCGGGAAATAGATGAAAGCAAAACAAACCAGAATGGTAAAGATGAATTGAATTCTAGCTCTTTTTGGTACCAAAGAATGACATTTGAACGAGAAAAGTCACAGAATAATTTACAGGTGAGGTACGGGTCTGTTATAAGCTAGTTTCTGGCTCTCACACCAGAGAGCGACATCGTCGGGCGAAGGGAGAAGCCGTGAGAAGGCGGAGCCCAGCGCTGTTTTCGATTTAAACTTAGGTAACGAGAAAGGGCGCGCAGTCATAACCCTCACCGCCAACTGCCGTGGAAAGGGAGGAGGGGTGAGTGATGTAGAGAGAGGGTTTGGGGGATAGGGGAGGAAAAACAGCCGCAAGCTGCTCAACATTCGACGAATACATGACACAGAAGCTGCTCCTTTTCATGCGTCTCTTTGCATCTATTCTGTTATCATATAATGCTCGTCCCTTCGGTAGCTCAGGGGATAGCATGCTTGCTCGTCAAAGGAATCACTCCGGGTCCAGTACCCGGTGGAGACATAAATAATTTGCAGCTTTTCACTTTAATGTCCTAGTTGATATATCTGCGAGAAGCAAACACTCCTTCTTCTGTCCACCTCCTACTACTCCTTGTATAACTAACTACTCCTAATAGCACCTCCCTTGGACCAAGTTGTTGATAAACCCATCTAAGCGGTCCACCCACAACAATAGCCCTACCACCAACCTCCTACCTCCTATCGTCTCATGTAGATGAGCTTCAATAGCTCCGTTACATTTCCCATTTACAATAAATATATATGTATGAGGTCGTATGTCAACTGCATGTTCCGGGTTTGAATCCCTGGAAGAGTTAAAGGCCCCTCTGTGCTTTACCAATTCTGGGAAATGTTCTGTTGAACCAAGTTACTGGGATCTGATCTCCCTTGTCTTGTCCGTGATTCTACGGGGTATCTCAAATCTCCACGTAAATAATTGGACTGATGAAAAAGCACACAACACCAGAATCACATACGAACACATGCCCGGAAGTGTCACCAGGAGGAGATAAAATGGCACCGAGACTTAGTAAGAACACCAGGCAAAGAGATGTACACAGCGCTTTGTAAGGGGAATTGTTCAAAGTTCTAGCACAAACTACAACAAATTTTCAAAGTTCTACCTATGTACATATACTGCCTACCAAGAAGGTGTGGATAGAACAAACCTAATTGGATGTATCCCATCAAATTCCATCGCAGTGGAATTTTGAAAAAGTGAGAACCTTTACAATCTTGGCAATCGCTGACAATCCTAACATTACTTGTGAATCACTCAAGAGATGTCGTCGGCCACTTTGATGCGCCAGCTATAGAACTATTGAAAGTGAATGAATTGTATGTATTTTATATAACGGATTTTCTCACCTCACCGACGCTTCCGCGAATATTGTTTTATCAGAACCTTTGCAACAAATATATGATTTCGTTGCTATCTTTTGTATAGTGCGTAAATATTATTGTAATATACGCGGTTCATTTTTATGCACCGTACTTTTTTCTTGGGGCTTTAGGGCTCGCCAACGTCAAGGTAATTACAGCCATTTGCACTGTACTTTTAAGTATTTCTCTAAATTATACATTTTAAACGAATTTTGTGTTCAGTAGCTTCAAATGTGAAATGACACAAAAATGGAAATATCTCCTTAACTGTGACGATTTTTACAATTCAAAAAATTGTACATCATCCATGTTAATGACCCTAACATGAACGTATTATATACAGATTATTGAGGATGGATCCCTATAAACTTAACCACTGTTTTTAAGAAGCAACGTTTGGAAAAGTTTTAATTCAATCTTTAAAAATTACGGAATAAATGTACTCACACATATTTCATCCACATCACCTCTCCGACACATACTCATATCACATCTTTCATCCTTATCAACACTATAGTGTAGTTGTAAGTTATGAGTGGTGATGAGGATGAAAGATAACGTGAGTTTACAAGTGTTCATTAATTTTTATACAGTCAAGATATTGAAGATTTACACTTTCGAAAAGTCAACTTGTTAAAAATGTTGATTCGGACACATCCTCAATAATATGAGTCCAATACGTTCATTTTAGGGTCAAGAACACGGAGCCTCTCTGGTGGCTCAGGCGTATCACCAAGTCATCCCGGGTTCAATACCCGGCGGGGCCAGAGAATTTTTTTTGTATCTTTTCACTTCTGTGTCCCAGTTCATATAGCTGTGACTACTGAAAAGCCAACCTTCCTTCCTCTATCCAGCTCCTCCTAGTATCAATAACTCTAACTATTACTAACTAGTTCTGCTCTCCACGTGGGTCAAGTTGTTGGTAATTGACCCAGCTACTAACATTAACCCCTACCATCCACCTCCTGTAGACAAGCTTCAATCGCAAGCTATATTTCCCATTCACAAATACTGCAATGAAAAAATAACATCGAAGATGTTCAACTTTTTTAACGACTACAGATCTGAAGAATGACTTCGATACTTCCGTGTTATTTTTCGTACCAAGGTTCTAAAAGAAATATTCGTTCAAAACGCATAATTTAGAGACAGATAAAAGAATGTATCGTGAAGATATACTAAACAGTCTCTCTATCTGTGTTCAATATATTAAAAAAACGTAATAACCTTGAGGAGAGTAATGTTGCTTTGATGATCCTCCTTCAACGCAGACATCTTTCCCCCCGACGCCAAAGACGTTGGAAGCGAAAGACAAACCATCTCCGTTGTGACGCGCCACCTTCGCCGAAGCATCTCTCTGATATTAAAGAGTAGTGACAGGCGGCAATGGGCGCTGATGTCGTTAGGATTTGATGGCGGGCGCAGGGGATGTCCCGAGCAGTTTCTTTCTGACAGGGGTGTCCAGGGAGATATTAACATTCTCTAGTATTACGAGGATGGATTCAAAAGTGGTTTCAAGGGTAATAAACAATTATGAATTAGCAATTAAGAGGCATTTTTGTTTGTCACTTTATCGCGTAATCAAGCAGGAACAGTACCTTTAACCCGGTTTTTTGGTAGATATCACGTCGCCATCCACTGAGCCAGTTCTTGGCAGCTGTTTTCACATCATTGTCTTAAAGGAACCTTGTTCCATATGATTGTTCCTTCGATTTCGAAAAAAGGAAATAGTCACTGTGTGCCAAATCTGAGATGTGTTAAAAAGAGAGAGAGAGAGGGATCCAGACTTCCTACATTAACGTTTGCAGCATTTTTGAGTTTGACATTCAATATGTTGTATGCTTTAGCTTCATCTCCATAAACCGTGAATTTCAGTTGCGGACATATTTTTTTCCGATAAGAAACGAATCACGGCTCGCTTCTACAAGCGAGACAAGGTTTCTAAACGACAGTCGCTCTCAAGTGTTTACTAACTTACACTGTCTTCCTATTACAACCGCTTTAATACAATGCAGCGCCATGTTTTTCCACTCTGGGGAAAAATATTCCTTCCACAATGAAAATTTTTCAAACGCAGCTTCTAACCTTTCTTCGTTGATCTACTTTTGTATCTCTACTTTGTATATGATTAACAAGACTCGGATTAATATATACGACAAATGGGAAAATATGCACTAAATGAGTTCAAAATACTCAAAGATATGTGCTAAGATTACAAAAAACACTGAAATTCAGTAAAATGCGGAAAAAATCAAACAATATTCTCTCCACTTAACCATTCTCAGCCACTTACCTCATTCATACTCTATATGATTATATATGATAAACATGTAATGATAATTGATTACAGTGATTTAACCTCGAAATTATACAGTTAATACAAAATTCTTCAAAAATATGCTTTTATATGTACTCGAAAAAATAAATTTATATGGTCCCACGAGGTTAAAATGCTAGAGATCTATTCCTTAAAAAGATACAGAAAGTGAGGAAAAAATACGTAAAATAAGCAAATTCCGATCTCTGTTGTTTTTAAATTGAGTAATATTTTGTGACCTGTGCTTGGTAATAGATTTGTAAAAAGAAAGGAGTTAAAAATGTGCGTGTGACCACGTGAGTGGCAACAAACAAAACTTACACTCAGATCACCAACACGGACCAAGGACTCAAAGGCATTGGCGGATTTCATATTAACTAATATATACTATTATCAATTTACTTTTCTCAAAATAAATCGGAGCAAAATGAAAATTAAGGAACATCGAGTTTCAATGGAATCGAAAACGGGCAAAATATATTACGGATAATTAAATGCTTGCGAACTTTTATGGACGAATAATATTTTTATTTTTAACTGAGTTTTTAAATACTTATTTCAATAGATTACATAATGGACGTTAATAGTAGTAGAAAGTATTAAGAAATTAGAAATGAATCTATACTAATTGTAATTCTCTGAGTCAGAGCTTAAAGGTAGAACTGATATTCATTCCTTTGAAAAAGTTAAATATTTTTTTGAAATTTTTCGGAATAAAATAATAATAAATAAAACGTATTTACAACATTTCAAAAAATTCTGTTCCAAAGTAAACTTACCTTCGGACACCAATTTAAATTTTTTAAATAAGAATTTTCTCCACAATTATTACAATAACTTTTCAGTCATTTACCTTATTTAAGTGAAACTCATCGAACTCACTTTATTTACTTTGTGTTTTGTACATTTCAGTGATGTAATTGTATTTACGTTAGTTGACCTCACCTGCATCCTTTGATTTCTGTATCTCTTCCAAACTCTTAAACAATTTTGTGAAACGAATGAAACACTAACTTGTTCTCCATTCCCTTAGGCGTTTCTGCAAACGATGATGAGTAATTTATCTTTTTGAAATCGTGATGCAGATGAAGCGTCGTCACTGTCTTAATTACTATTTTAATTTTTTTTTAATAATAACTTTTATATATTTTGTGTACTTAAACGTGTAAAGCTTTTATTACTCCTCCGATTCCAAATACAGTTTAATTTTTAGATAATATAAGCAACCAGAGGACTGCTCCTGAATGTCCTGAATTTTTTAAATATAAAGATGAGCTATATCTATCAACTTGTCTAATAGAATTTGGACCTTGCAGAGCTAACATTTGAAGGGAACCATCTTGAAGTTGTATACTAACACTTATGGTTAAAGACGCTGAAGTGATAGTTTCCCAATGAGAATTGTTTTTATATGATTTCAGACGATGATAATTCCTCTTATATTTTATAATGCTGATAAAGCACTTTTAATACTGATTAAAGTACAACCATTATTCATGCATGTCGCTTTCTTCCTTTTTTAAGTCATAATAGTTTTCTTCTACGACAAGGTTTTGCTTCGATTTTCCTTCGGGAGGAGGTGGACAGGCTCTCTAGGGTCGGCGACTATGAAATAATAAATCCGGATTAAATGTTATTTTAATAGTTATGATATATCAACAATTCCTTTAGTCTGATAATAAATTATTTATGTTGTATTAAAATGCAAATTTGTTAGTTTTGTTTTGATAACATTGTAACACGAGGCGAACTATTTCTTTTCTTATCTCAGGAGGAAAGTGTTGAAATGTTCAATCCATAGCCTCTGCCTTAGGATCCTTGATCGGAATTGATGGGATGGTCCCTTGCTTACTTCCGGAGAGTAAATTAGTTTTTTTTCCTCC
>NNCF01130836.1:285134-306990 GCA_002313205.1 Laupala kohalensis | reverse complement strand
ATATATATATATATATATATATAGCATATCCATCAGTCACTCGTGGTGTACCAAGTTGCGGTGAGATACACACATACGGATATACCACAATTTCACCCTTAACGGATATATTTTCGTAGATTATACCAGAATCATCTTATTGTCACGTAAATCACTTATTTCTATAACATTTCAGCTCGATTGAAAACTCAGATGTGGGTGTAAATCGAAGCGAAACGTAGCGAAACGTCGTAACAAATCAAGCTAAAAACAGCTACTAAAAAAACAACAAAACGTCTTTGAAACCAGAGACACTAAGCTAGTTATGGTATAAAAACAAGTAAATGATACATTCATTTTTAGAAAAGATTTTTGAAAAATTCAGAACCTGTTTTATTTATTTTTCGTTGTAACTGGTTTAGGGAAACATTTTCCCCCCTCTCATTCATTTGGCGTTTCTAGCCATTTCGTATGTTTAGCTGTTGCAAAACGAGGCTTAGAGACCTTCCGGTAGCATGCTTGCTCTTCATCTAGTCATTCCGGGTTCAATTCGCGACACGGTTGCAAAATTTGAAGCTTTTTACATTAATGTCCCAGTACATGTAGCTGTGACTACTGAAAAGCGAACCTACCTTCCTCTGCCCACCTCCTGCAAGTATCACTAACTCTTACAATTACTAACTACTCCTACTAACACCTCACGTTGTTGGTAAACCCAGTTAAACGGCCCAGCTACTTGCCTACCACCCACCTCCTATCGCTCCATGTAGCTTTAATAGCACAATACATGTCCCATTTACAAATACTACAAAAAGAAACTAAAAGAAAATGGAAGTCGCAGTGCGGTATCGTTCATCCGTTGAACAATCCCTCATCCTACACCGTCTCTTCGCATTCCCCCGTGCTGCTGTTCCACCACCAGGTCAATCCCACGAGTGAGCATCGCCAGTTCACTGCCTAGTGGATCCATACTCGACAGCAATTTGCTTCCATTTCCCCCTCTCTGCGTGTACGTAATCAAAACGCTGCTGTTGCTATTGGTCGCTCATAGACTCGTAATGCGTAAAGCCTGAATGGAATACGCAATATCCATGGATATCTCATCCATTGAGGAATCAGATAATTAAAATACGAGGGCAAGCCAATATATAAGTCACAAAAGTCAGTTTCCCATATACCGTTTTAAATTACGAGCGCATTTTTTGCCAGCAGATGGCAGCATATGCATGCTTGTCGTGTAGGCTGCGTTACATCTCATAGGCATGAAGTCAGTCAGAGGCAGCTAGTTGGCGATTGTGTTGCATAAGTGTACACGAGAAGAACATAGAGTTGTGCGTTTTTTGTGGGCCAAAGAGCTGTCCACAGAAGAAGTGCATCGCGACGTGTAATCCGTGTATGATAACTGTTTCTCGTGGAAAGTTAAGGAGGGAAGGCAAAGCATCAGAGATTGGGAGCGTCTTGGTCGTCTTGCGGAAGTGTTAACAATTCAGACACAGTGTGCCGTGTGAAACAAATCATTCGTAATGACCGGTGTGTGACGATCGATGACGTAACGTCATTTGGGTGACCGTCATTTTGAAACTGATGATGCCGTAATCCAAGAGGTTACTCGTTGACTGCGTCCCCTCCAGTTTTGCGACTTATTTATTGACGTACCTACTTAATAATTATAGCAGCTAACACTAATAATTCAAGTAATTATTACATATTTTCAATAATTTTAATTTTCAGTAATTGTTGGCGTGTTCGTTTTCTTCGGAAAAACACCGGGTTCGATTCTCGAAAAGATAAGAAAATATTTGTATCGTTTCACTTCAAGATCTCTGTCACACTGGTTGCACGAATGCTTATTCCGCCGTTGGATGTGATCATCTGAATTATATTAAGACATCTTTGTCTCCCTGAAGAGGTTAAAACTCAGATTTCTCAGTAAGTCAGCATGTGGTTACAGAAGACATAATCCACACAGCGAATACTAAAGACATCTTTTGTTCCTTTTACGTGTTGGGACTAGGGGTTTTATTCGATATGTTTTGAATCTAGTTGGAAATTACCAATGATATTTTATTCAAAGGTTTAGATAAATATACTTCATCCAAATGTTCATTCATTTGGCCTTCAATCTATTATGATGATAGGTTTAATATCACTTACTAGTGCGTTAGTTAGACTATTGAGTTGATCGCTAGGCTGACAACGGAGTATGATCAAGTGTATTGTCTTGCAATGGTACAGCACCAACCGTGATGAACTAACCACACAAAGTATATCAAAGTTAAAATGAGACCGTTCCAATATAATGCACATTTCATCTAAGTTTGCCATACTGCAATACAGAGAGTGTTTTTTGACATTGCTCTAAAGAAAACAGCTGTTATTCTCCGATGGTCATGGCAAAATTTACGTCAGTCAATACAAAATACGTTGTTCAATGCCTTTCAATATTTCACAACTTTTGCAATACTTGATTCAAAGACATAAAATACCGATCTGCACGGGATTTTTCTGTAAAACGGAGTTTCCATTAAATCGACCGATGCTCTGCAATTTACACAGTTTTAACGGCCACAATTGCGTGTTTCTTTTTGTGTTAGGCATTCTGCCCAGTCAGAACGTGGTAATAGCGAATTATTTTATTTATTAATTTATTTTATTTTATGCCTTTTGGCGAGGTTTTTTCCACCTAACCGTTGGAATTGAGAAAGAGAGATGTTGGGTTTCTAGGGAACTTACGGTATCGAACCGACATTTATCTGGAGTAGGTGAGGGAAACCCCAGTCGAAAACCTCACCTAGTTGAAACGAGCAGGGTTTAAACCCAACGCGAACACGCTACTGGTGAAACTGTACAATCATTTCGTTTGTCCAGAATGACACAAAGCGTATAGTGCACGCTTCGATAGGGACAATACGCGACACAGATTGTGGAAACTGCTGCTTAAATAAAGATTAGGCAAATTTCTTGTCATCAAATCAAGCCCTATCGCGAATCTACATGAACAGGAAGCTACTTACTACACAGACATTATGAACCTAAAAACACGACCATGTGCTGAAATATCACGAAATGGTAAAAGGCTTTTAATCACTTATCAAACCTACCGCGTCTTTTGCGGGGGGAAAACGAGGAAACTACTCCCCGTCACGTGATCGTCGATCGAGAGGGAAAAGGAGACGCTTTGCGTGGACTAAACTTCGATCCCGGCATCGGAAGAAAGCTATTGGCACTGGGCCGGGCCGTAATTTTTTGGACTCTACAAGGTTGCACAATAAGCTTTCTTAACCTGCCTGCATAGGCCAATACTCCTAGGGTGGCTCAGGTGTTAGCATTCTTGCTCATCACCATTGGTTCGATTCCCGTTGGGGCCGGAAAAAATGTCGCTTTTCATTTTAACGTACCAGTCCATATAGAGATGTGACTACTGTAAAGCGAACCCTCCTTCTTCTATCCACCTCCTACTCCTCCTTGTATTTCTAAATCTTAACTATTACTAACTACTGCTAGAATCCCCTCCACGTGGACCAAGTTCTTGGCAAACCCAACCTAACCTTCCCACCTACTAACAACAGCCCTACCATCCAACTCCTACCTTCTATCGCTCCATGTAGGTAAACTTCAATAGCACTAAACTACATTCCCCATTTATAAAAGCCTACTACAAATAAATAGACCAGTTTGAGCCCCTCGTCCTAAGTAAATAACCACCAAAAGCCAGGTTCACAAATTCACATTTAGCTTACTTCCGGCGAAGTGAAATTTTTCTTGGCGTATCAAAGCAATTCTGGGGTAAGAATCGTAAAATTTTAACTTTGCCAAGACAAAAAGAACCACCCCACTACATGATTAAGTTAATTAACTTTGACTTACATAACTAAAACTAGTACGTTTTGAGACAGCAGACGATACGTTATGCGGTCTGATGTCCTATAGGTCTGATGTCATGCGGACTTCCTTAATACACCAATTCACATGCAACCCCTTCATCGCAAGCACGTACGAACACATCCTGACGCAACTTCAGTAATTGACAATAGTTGACACGCACCAGCAATTAGCTCAAGTTGGATTGGAAACGCTCTCCCATTTATCTTTAGAAATTAATTCCTTGATATAGAATTAGGTAGTTAAATTATTGAGGTCTCGGTTTATAACGTGACTGAAATTGCTTTGGTGGAAATGCTCTGTTTAATGCAACACTACAATTTTGACGGAATTCAAATATTGGATGATACTCACTGGAATATTTTTCGACATGTCGTCTCTCTTCATTTAAAAGGGCTCTATTTCCAATGAGTCTCTCTCAAAGTATCTCGACTGTATCTCAAAGTATCTCAACTGTAAACGAACTATCAATGTATTATGTTCTCTGACTCTTCCAGAAATTCTGCGCGTACGCGACTTCAGACGCTCTGTCCGCACAGTAGAGAGGCGTCATTTCCTTGCAAAAAAAAAAAATCCACTAAGGAGACAAATCAATTCCAGTTGACAAAATCATATTCAATCCTTCACATATATTATTGTAATAAAACTCGTGCTGCAAATCCGTTTCACATATTTCTCATGTACATTTCTCCTTTTGCAGCATAGTGACAAATAATATTGCAAAAGTGTTACGTAAATGTAATTTTGTTGTAGACGGATTGATGTATCTGCAGTGCGTTTACTGTCCTCCTATGTATTTTATCATTATCATATCTTTCATTTCAGGTTACAAAAGTGTATTCTACATCTGCTTGGTCCATTTACACTGCTAAATATTATTCAAGCGTCTTGAAACAGTAAACTAATGTTTAAGTGTAGCAGAGAGAAATTATTTTTCTGCGTGTATACCAAAGTTTCAAGCGAAATACCACTAAAGCGGATATAATGCATACTAATTGTACTTAACGTACAAAAACATTCAGCAAAATCGTTGGAGCTGTTTTTGAGAAATATTCGAAAGAGCACTTTGACTAACACGTGAAGTACCTTTTGTTTTAACGTTAAAAAAATTAGAGTACGTGCATCGACAACAAGTAAATTCTACCGTAAATACGAAATGCGAATTAAATTGGTTCATCCGTTTACCCAGAATCGCTGCGTACAGACGAACAGACGGATGGACAGACGGACGGACTTTATGCCAAAAACAACTTTTTCTGAATCAGGAGTACTGAAAACAGATATTTCCGTCGAATTCTCTCTTCCGATTTTTTTCACGATTACAAAACTTTCTAGATCCTACTTATATGATAAAGTGAAAACAATACATAATTTACTTTCCAGACCATGTGCATGCATGGTCAATCCGCTCATCACATCACGTCGACCTAAATATTAAAAATATTTGTGGTTTCGCCAGAACCAAATTCCTTTCTCAGTCCCATCTACGAACATAAGCATAACAATCAATTGCTTGACAACGGATTTCCTTCTAAACAGACTTTTGTGATGTATTTCTTCTTCACCCTACTTGTAGTGGGATAATGCATTTTAGTGCTCTGTACCGCCAGTCCGTCTAAGAAGATTTTTCTGATGGAACTTACATCTCTTTCACTAGAATAAGGAAGGTCAGCTTCCTTTCATTTCCCTTCTAAATCTGGTAAATTATGTAAAATAGTTCTTATCATTTTCGAATCAAATTGAAGTTTTAAGTGATAATGGGATAAGTGATAATTGTAACGCGTTGGTAGAAAACTAATTCTGACGCTAGAAAGGGATGTAATAATAATAAAAAGATTAAAATATCAGAAAATCAGAGCTTTAACATTTTATTTTTGAACGATTTTAAGATTGACATTTAAAAATAAATTATAAAAGAATTAAATATAAAAGTTTGTATCTTGGTCAATATTTATTTGGAATAATAGACATAACCTCAGTTTACGTATCTAAGTTTAGAAGTAATTATATCTTTTCAAGCGTAAGTTCTCCAAGATAATCCGTAATATTAAAATGAAGCACACTTTCTTTATTGGAACTTTCAGGGTCCCAATGTTTCAAGCCATCAATTTACAACAATACACAAATATTATTATGCGCGACGCTAACTGGTGCATGTTCCTAGTCACTCCGTCAGTTTGTCCGTAAAATGGCGTCTGGCAAATGCTCTCCTCAATTGGTTATGACTTTTGGCGAGATTCTTCCACTTAACCATTTGAATTGGGAAGGAGAGATGTTGAGTTCCCTGGGAACAGATGGACATTTGTCTAGAGTAGGTGAGGGAAACCCCAGCTGAAAACCTTACCTAGTTCGGCCGACCCGAGTTTCAACCTACGGTCTTGTTTGTTGTTTTACTGTTCTTTAAAAAATAAAGAACATATTTAATTCATTGGTGACTCATTTGGGGGTTTCTTAAAGGATGAGACCTGGGGCGCACCATCCCCGCAGGTTGCTTAATTGAGTAGGGGTGTAATATTCGCAAAAGATCGTGTTCTTTTTAATTGTGGTATTTGTCAATGGGAAATGTAGCTATGTGCTACTGAAGCTTATCTAGATGGGGTGTAGGAGGTAGGAGGGTAGAATGGTATTAGTATAGGTGAGCCGGTTAGGTTAGCTGGGTTTACCAACAACGTGGCCCACGTGGAGGTGCTAGAAGGAGTAGTTTGTAATAGTAAGAGATGGTGATAGTAGGAGGTGGATAAAGAAGGAGTGAAAAGCTACAAAAAAATTTCTGGCTCCATCGGGAATCGAACCCGGAGTGACTGAGTGGTAAGCAAGTAAGCTAACCCCCGAGCCACTGGAGTTAACTGAACAGAACGTGTTGTACGTCACGTGAAGGACGCAGTGAGTCCTCACATATGAATTCGCCTACGAGTTCCGTCCCTTCCACCTGCACCTACTGTTGCGAACTTCCATGCACCTCCATCCCCAACGCTTCCCACCCCCCGTACATCGTACTCCCACCGCCTCCGGCCAGCCGAACACCAATTTCCATATTCATGTCCGTCCGCCGACGGAGGGTAGTCATATTCGCTAGCGGTGCAGCGTAAAATGTGCCCACCGTATAGGATTGTGCATTAAAACGGGATAGCATTCCCTGTCGGGGAAAGGGGTAGGGGGTGGGAAGCCAATGCAATGGCGTCTCTAGCCCGTCTATTATTGTTCGCATTGCCAATTGCATGAAATTGATAGGGCTTTCGAATCGGCGGCGGGATGAAACACATTTATATTTCATTATTTCAAGTGAATATATCAACCGAAAAAATAGAGTACGGTTATATTGATAAACTCTCTTTCACGTAATAATGGAGAGGGAATATTATTTTGATAAATTCGATATCGTTTCAGCCTTTTATTGGAGACGGGATCGAAGCGAATTTAAACTACGATATTGTTTTTAATGCGCTATTCATAATCATTGAAGTAAAGTTCAACAAGTTTTGCGATCCCTCGGTTGGAAGCTGAATCCAATGCTTTCACCTACTTCTGTAAACTACTATCAAAAGACACTTACACGGAAGATTTTATCAAGTGATTTTATCAATTGTGGTCAACATTGAAAACCATGTTAGGATTGAATTTTATTTGAGAATACGAATCTACTCTAAATCCTAAATCTAAAATTACTTACCTAAATCTAAAATTACATAATGGAAAAAGTAGTGATAAATTTTATAATAGTATAACACATTAAAATGCAATATACGATTCATACTTAAATAATAAAATCGGAAGTACATGACAGATGGAAATACTGTAGTATGAAAATAGAATTTGGTAATGAAAGGTAATAAAATGATCTATCAGAGATCACGGAAAAATATTCAAAAGTAAATAACATCTTACAGAACTCAAATTTTTTCCTAGACCAACTCAACACATTTTCCATTTTATACGTAATTCCTACAAGTCGTAAAAATTGACAGTAATCGTTATAAAACACATATGACATCACTATAATCACAATAAAATAGTATAAATATAAAATGTTTGTATTTTATACAAATACATACAGAAGACGTTTTTTAATGTTTATAATTCTAAATTTATTTATTTTTGTTGCTATTCGTATTTCTTCCTCAAAATAAAATAGTTGTATTTTATATGTTCATAAATGTTACTGATAAATTGTTTCCATCAACTTCTCCTTGATTTACTCATTCGAGTGCAATCCTCGCAACTGTTTCGCAAAAGACCCGAAGGTGTGTCCGTGAGGTTCACAGATAGTACAGCTAGCTCTGCGATTTCTTGTTTAGTGAGATGAGATGTGGACTGTTAGTAAAACCGCAGGGATTGGCTGCGTCGAAATCTTTACAAACTGCCAATAAAGTTGTTTTGGACGTAAAAGGAAGTACATTGTTAGACAATAAGTTGGGCGTCCGTTTCTACGATTAAACTCTCTCAGAATATACATGCTTTTAAAAATTATTTTATTTAATTTTAATTTTATTTTGAAGCATTAAAGGATAATATATTCAAAATTCTTTGCCACATATGAAAAAAATATTATTGTATGTATGTATTTCCGTTTCGGCCAACGAGGACCACGAAAGACGAGTACCAGTAAGACTCAGTAATTGATTTGAGTTTACTCACTAGACTCGTCTCAATAACCGACATCGGGGCAGCGTCTAGATATGATGCAGACCACTGCATCCGAGCATTACAACTGCGGTTGTTAGTCGCAGAGGTCGGACTCTTTGTAAATCCCAGCTAATTAAACTGGGACATTGATAGAAAGAGCTACAAATTTTATCTTGCCCCGCCCTGGTATCGAACCTGGGATGACTTGGTGACGAACAGTAAAATATATTATTATTATTATTATTATTATTAATGTTTTGTTGTGCAATTTAATTTTTCCTGTTCAAGTAGTTAGGGTGGGCTTATATGGCACTTCGGGATTCGAACTCAGGACCCCTTGATTTGGCCGCAGGTTTGCTGCCACTGCACCACCCACCTCGACTTCCGAAGCCCTTCAGTGTTTCTAGCATAATCATAGGGAACTGCCTATGGTCATTCATTCCCTCTATGGGCCAGGTATATCGGCTTTAGGAGTGGAGACGGGTGGAGCAGTGGTAGCTCACTTGCGGCCAAATCAGAAGGTCCCTGGTTCAAGACCAGTTCCGTCGCAATTTTCGTCTGGCTGTTGCCTATGCGTAATTATTTTTGTTATAATTATCGACATTTTCCTGTAATTGTCTGTGATATTATTCTCCCATCTCAAATTGAGTTGCGAGTTGAGTTGTTTGCATGCAGTTTATTTCTTGATTATGATTGATTTTGGTCTTCTTGATTTAGTCGTTAGAATTTTGAAAGTCGCGGACTCAAATAAATAAAATAAAGGTTTGCAGACAGCCCACTGTAGTTCTGCCTGTACACTTCATCATACCTCAAGTCTTTGGGGTCNCTTGTTTGCCACCCCCCCCCCCGTTTTTTCAAATAATCGTATTTAGTTACTTTCATTTTATTATTTTTTTAATAAATGATGATTTTTCAGTGCGGGATGAGGGTTCGACACGAGTCCATTTCACTTATCTGAAAACATTTTTTTTTATTTAGTTACAAATTGCAGCTCTAAGTTCCCGGTTATCACACGATTAAAGGATATTAATTCGCTTAGATCAAAATAGTTGTAACTCAAAAATAATAATATTTCATTGTGGTAAAACGATAGGAAAAATTAATGAAACGTTTCATATTCATTACGAAGATTTCGATCACGTGACGAAGGAGAGAGAGAGACAGTGAATGTGGCTGCTACGTAGCGTGTAGCTAAGGTCGGTATTATTTCTACGTCATATATCTATGATCACAGATATATGATCAAAAAGATGACCGTGTAATGCAGAAGCTTTAATCATAGTTCAACTATAATCATATATCTAACAACTTTGATCANTATATCTATGATCACAGATATATGATCAAAAAGATGACCGTGTAATGCAGAAGCTTTAATCATAGTTCAACTATAATCATATATCTAAAACTTTGATCATATGAACTTGTCTGTCCGGAACAAAACCGCGTCTACCAACGTTTCGGCCCTCATGCTGTGGCCTTCTTCAGGGCAATGTCAGAGTCGTACAGACCTAAGTCGCTGTCGTACTCTGCCAATGTTGGCTTCAGGAGAATCGATTCGGTGACTGAAGTAGACCCTTCGTTAAAGTTCATGACGTCATAATTCAGGGTAGTATTCAGTTAATGTCGTCATAACATTCAGGATAGTCGCGAATAAATAAACTAATGAACTCAGGGTGGAGTTGTGTAAAGTATTGGATGGTAACTGCAGTACTCCATGATAATTTAATTTTTATTTAGAAGGCGTTAGAGTAGCCAAGGCTCCAGGCAATATAAAATCCCTCCGTCTGTCCTCAACCTGCACGAAAATTATGTTTTCGGAGATCACGATCCAAGGATATTAATTTGCACGAAGCATAACGCAGTTCATAGTTAGAAAGAGATGAGAAATATCTGATGTTCGTTTAATCGTAGATGGTNGATGAGAAATATCTGATGTTCGTTTAATCGTAAACGGACATAATTTCTACAACTAGTTTCGGTTGACGGGTGGTATCTGACTGACGTGTTGGAAGAGGGATGGAGGAGGGTAAGAATCAAGCAATACTTCCCTTAGACTGTTGGGAGTGACTAGAAAAGAAGGACTCTTATGTTTAACAGCTGCAGTGGATCTTCAACTAAGTCACATTGCATTTTTCAAGGCGTCACTTCTCTTGCAAGTAATTATTACGAAAGTCTAATCGTCTCTCAAATGGACCATGGAATTCTATTGTCCTCATGTTTGAATCCTGTTTGTAAACAAGTATTGATTTTAGATTACTGCAATGAAAAGTAGAAATGTATCAAAATAAGTATGAGAAGCCATACTTGAAATGCACCATCCGTTCGCTTTCCACAACTGTGCGTCATTCGCACTCAGACCTAAACCCCGGATGATGTCAGACACCTCCCCAAACAGGAGATAAGTGAACCAGGTGGCACACTATGCTGTGGGCGCCTAAGTACCGGCTTCACACGTATATGCATTTTAAGGTTGGTTATACATTTATAAGGTTGGTTATACATATAGATCTGGGTGGAAATGGCGTACAGTTGTGAAGGACGAACGGGTGGAGTAGAGGGTAACACCCCTACGATCAATGCAGGAGTCTCGGTTTCGATTCCTGGTTCGTCGCCATTGTTACCTGGCCGAAAGTTATCACATATCTTATCCCCGTGTAGGATACACTGAAGAAATATATGTATATTTGACGTAGCTTCTTTTTACTAATTTTTTGATGACTAAATGAATGATATTAATAATAAAACATTAATAATGAACATTAATAATAAAACGTTGAAAAGTAAATTTTAACCGATTATTAGTGGTTTTTCTGTATATATAAACGCAAAAAAAATTTTTTTACGAATCTAGTCTAGTCTTTCACTCCATCCGAGTACTTCTAGTAATCTAGGGTTACATCATTGTGCGGGACAATGCTGCACACAATGTAAAATCCGTCCCCCGAGTCTGCCTGTCTGTCCCCCGTGGGTGGAGGGAGGTGTGGGAGGAGGCCATGCATATATGGATGGCGTGCGTTCAGCAGCGCTCTGGTTGGCGGGCAGCGGAACTAGCGAAGCGCAAGCGGCTGCGAACAGAGGAGCATCGGAGCGCGCCACGGAAAGGGAGAGGAACAAGTGACGAGCGCATGAGTGGGGTGGGGGGTGGGGGGACAGCGAATGCCCCACGCGATGCACGGATGGAGCCTTCGCTGCGGTACAATTCATGAAATGGCTCGGAGACGAAACTCCACTCATCTCAGTTCTCTTGTTTAACTGTTCATGCCACAGCACAAATAAAAAATAAAATAAAAAAGAATTATATACTTCCTAAAGTTTTTTTTTCATAGTACGTTTTTATTCTTTACATTTATTTGTTCCTTGTTTCATGATTTTGTCGTAATTGTTCTGTGAAATAATTGATCGAAACCTATTTGGATCATTTTATGGCCAAAGAAGCCGTTACAAACTGCGTATGACCACGTGTGGAACAATAAACTGTTTTTACAATCTGAATGCAAGCAAGGACCGTCCCATCAATTCGGATCAACAGCTCAAATCAGTGAGCAAATTAACTTTTCTACGACAATTTATTTCGAAAATAATTCATAGCTGTTAAAGTTAATCAAAATTCAAGACATACTACAACATGGGAATAGGTGACGATCCCACCTCTAAGCCCGATACAAGGCGGGCCAAATAAAACTGGCCCGGAAAATATTTATGGGACTGACACGGAATTAACCCTTACGAGAACTGACCATCACAGAAAGAGCAGGAAATGGCCACCGTCGACGTTGATGCAGCGTTTTGCTCGATTCATCAAACTGTGATAGAAGCGTAGCAGCGCTGCTTGGGGGAGAGCAGCAACAGCGTTAGCAACGTTCACCTATTAGTTCCTCCCTTTCTCTTCGATTCGAAGACAACCTCTTAGTTTTCAACATCTTAGCAATTCGTTTTAATAATTTACTTTTGAGTTTTTCCTTTTGGCTGAGGGTTTGGACCTAATTTTCAAGGGCGTCCAAATTCTTTCATCTGAAACTACAGAGCAGTAGTTGAAAACAGTCTCTCTCTCCCTGGGGACCTATCTGCACCCTGCTCTCATTACGTCACAGACTCTCGCTCGCTGTTGTGTGCTTGTATTGAAGGACCCTGTTAACATAGTCTAGATATAAACTTTTTAAAATACATTTTAATTTGGTGAGATTCTGAAATTATCAGTTTTTTTACACTGATTCGTAACAAATTTACCTATTTTGTGTTATATTATGGTGATTAAAATTTTAAGGGTATTTTTAGAGGTTTAGTTAAGATGCCTCTCCTCCGCGTGGGGTAAACCCGACCAACCGGTCCTCAATAACCCCTACCAACCACCTCCTACCTTTTACCACTCCATATATTTGATAAACTTCAATAGCCAGCATCATTTCCCATTTCAAATATTAGAATTTAAAAAATATGGGATGTGTGGTGTGCATATAGTGTATGAGCAAGCTGCTCTCTTTCGCCTGGACAAGGAAAATGTTTCCACTCCTCTGTCTATTGGTCATCGCAAATAGATTAGAAACCGCTGCCACCAGCCCAATCCCTTTTGCTAAAACCGCGAATGCATTATCCGCCGCATCGGACGATGACCAAAGCGACTGCTGCTGCACCGGACCAAGCAGCGTGTTTCCATTGGTCCACACATTCTGTTCGCTGCAATGATCCCAACGCGTCTATTCAACACGCAATAGAGGACGAGGAGGATGAGAGGAAAAGGGGGTTGGGGGTCGGGAGAGGGTGGTGGAAACCCGATAACGCATTTCTACTGCAACGACAGCAGCAGCGGAGCGTAGCATTATTACGGTTGTGCGCATGGAACGAACGGCTCTGAATATCGAACGACAATCGATGGCTGGCAGAGGTACTCGTTTCTGTCTCGAGCGTTTGAGTTCGGAAGGGTGATGTATCACTGTTAGACCCTCACTAGGATATTGATTCTCTAGATATTACAAGGTACCAGATACATTAAGAGTATGGAGCGATTGGGAAAATTTCGAACCAAGAGAAGAGTACATAGACACTATACCATTTCATTATATAATATATCGTGTAAGTCTAAATTCAGCCCTCATGAAAGAGAGACACCACTAGAACCCCTTGGGGGGAATATGTTTATGGAAAAAAATAATTGAAAACTAATTTTGAAATATTAAAAAACGAAAATTGCGTCGGATCCGTAGTTTAAGGGCTATTTTAACTACCAATGTCGTTAAATTCAAGATGAGATCACATAGGAGCGCGGTATTTTTAGAGCTGGAGATGAGTAGGACGAGACGTAAAAATAACATTGATTCTCTGCCCTTGTGTGGAAGAGCAGAGAAAGGTGAGGAGCATGTTGTCTGGGATTGTGAAGACGGGCAGGATATTTTAGGCGATTGGAGGAAGAAGTAACGAAACCAAAAAGGAAGAATGAGTGAAAACATAGACGCGGTTCCAAAGATTATGTGTCAAAATGTGTATTAGACGAGACGTAGCGAAAAACGTATTGAAATAGAAAAGATTAGTATATAAAGAATATTAACTAAGGGAGAAAGAGGAAAGAAGAAAGAATAACCAGAAGAATGAGACGACAGGGATTATGAGACACAAAACGGGACAACAAATTGAACAACATAAGGACAGCAAAGACAGGATACTGCATCGTCCATATTGTAATATTGTAAAAGGAGAGTGAAAAGGGAAGTCTCTTATGACGTTGTTGGAGGCAGAGCGGTCGTAATGACTATTGCCAATTAAAAAAAACAAAACAAATTATCTGCCCCTTAATAACGTATGGTTTTATGATGTGGGGTATAGGGTTAACAAAAAGCCAATAAACAAAATTATAGAGAACATTCAAAGAATGTTCCTCTTGGGATGGAGTGGATGCTACAAGACATTATCAACACAGAATCAATGAAATTAGGTGAACATATGATGACCCGATGACAATGCAATATTATGAGCTGATTTGTTATAATACAAATTATTAGTAGGATTCAACATTTATTTATTTATAGGAGACTTTTCTGAAAATTTAGGATAAATTTTTAGGATATCTGAAACAGATATAGGTTATTATATTACGAGTACAATGAATAAAATATAAAAAAACTTGTAACGTGAATTTATTTTTGCATATAAACGTCTCAAGTGTGACAAAGAAATTTAATTAATTTCAGCTTGTTGCCATATTTATTTTGTGACTTGACTTACTCCTCACATCTTTCTGTCTAGTAAAAATAAGCATTGAATGATCATCTGTTAGCTCAAAACGGCCATTCATTTCTTGAGTTCACCAATGGCCTTTTGTCGATAACAGATGGCCACGACCATTGTTAATAGAGACAGATAGCGGTCATCTTAGTGCGCATAGAGCTCTTCCAATTTCATTACATTCACTTTCGACGCGACGGTTGCCCGACACTAACCTCACTAATTTGTTAAAAATTATTTTTATTTCCTGACCATTAAGTCGCCCTGCCTTTATAGCAATGGCAATACAGGGTCCTGTTTTTTGAACATTTTAAGTAATACGCAACACAACTTGACCGCATAGCGCATGTTCCGTCCCCGCCGTGAGGAGACGTGGATGTGATGTACTCTTCCAGTATGTCGTATTTCCACTCTTCGTTTATCAGAAGTCGAATACTCGTTAAATTCAAAATATATTTCTGTCTATACTTTTTCATATACTGTGCACGCTCCGTCCCGTCGATCACACAATCACACAAAATGTGCACCGGTGTCTCTTCACAATCACAATCAATCCTTTCCGATCCTCCGTAGGTTGTTCTGAAAATGACCACGTCCAGTACGGTATTCCAACATTCGTCGACTTGGCCCACACC
Source organism: Laupala kohalensis (assembly GCA_002313205.1). Classification (NCBI taxonomy): domain Eukaryota; kingdom Metazoa; phylum Arthropoda; class Insecta; order Orthoptera; family Trigonidiidae; genus Laupala; species Laupala kohalensis. The sequence continues at coordinate 291,652 of NNCF01130836.1, read as the reverse complement.
GTCGTCTATTCTTTTGTACTGTTTATAACTGTATATCTAACTGTTTAAAGGAAGTAAATATGCGTAAGGATAAAATAAATATATTATAACAATGGTTGTAAACTTCAAAATGTATTACACTTTACATTTGGAAACAGAAAACAGTCACAAAAATTACGATACCGTAGGAATATTAGCGGGACAGAATATCTGTCAAATTACATTTATTATCCTATTTCATGTGAATGGTTTTGTACATTACATGTTCTTTGAAATAAAGTATTTTCATCGATTATTAGCAGAAAAATCCATATTAATTAGTTAATTCTGGATAAATAATTATGGGCTTCCGAAACCTCACCCACCCCCTCATTGGTAAAAAATATTAAGAAATAAAGGTAGGTATCGTCAAGGTTAAAGAACACTTTTTGTGTATTTCTCTGAATTTGATATTGCTGCCAACTGTTTGGAGCCGTTCGACAGATACTTGTAAACGTCTGACGGAAGTTTTCCTTCAAATTATTCTGTACCATTAATAAACCTTTCACACGTGATATTTATAATATATTTCGCTCATCTGTCCACCGAGACAAAATTAATTAGAAAATCCTGAAGCTGTGAAATAACTCATAATCTACAAAAATGCACGTACTTAATGAAATTGTGATCAAAATGAGAAAAAGGAGGCATTTTCCATTTTTTTTTCACGAAGAGACGATATACATAAAATAGAGGATATGTCCTCGAAAAAGAGGACGTCTGGTCACCCTACCTTAGAAATAATATTGAAATAATAAATTTCGAATTTAACGTTATTTTAATAGTTACGATTTATTAAAAATATTTTTTGAATAATCTATAGTTTGAAAATAATACGTACTTACGAAATAACTTTTCTGTGTTTTATTAATACAAATTTGTTGGTATGCTGTTAATATTCTAACNCTTAGGAGTGTGCTGGATGTTATAACCACCTCTGCCTTAGAGCCCTTGATCGGATTTGATAGGATGGTCCTTTGCTCGCTTCCAGAGAGTGGTGTTGCACAGTTTGTAACAGTGTCTTCCGCGTGGTCTTGCGCAGTTTCCAACTTCCTTTTAGACGATAAATTTATTTATTTAAAGATGCAATCCACTCGGGTGATAATCGTAACCGACGCAGGCGGGGAGAGAGTAGGAAGTAGAATACGGCGTGCAGGGCAGCACTGAGTGCGAGCAGTTGCCCTTTGATCCGTACTCCCGCTGCCCCGAATGTGTATGAGTGGAGTTTGGTGCCTGCAACCACTCTGTCATGGCCACCTCCACCATCGATTCGCAATGCGTTATGCAGCTGTCATACTCAATCGTCCAATACCAAGCAGAATATCTCTCCGAGTACACGACGATTCATGTTAAGGTGGAACTAGTGCTCCAAGTTAGTCAAATCACTGAGATGTATGTTTGTTTTCTTTATTTTTATTCTAATTGTGATTAATGCATCACACCTCGGAATAAGTAATATATATATTTTTGTAATGTCTGGTAACATATAATTAAAAGTTATGTGAAAAATTCTACGAAAAATTTACTACAAATCAAAATAAACTTCCATCACTTTCGTGATTAAAAAATTTTCTTTTCTAAAAACTAGCGTTTCCTCCACATGACGCCGTGTTTTGCACCATCAATTACAATTGCAATTATTTCATTTATGTGGTCGGTTAGCTATGTTTCGCAAGTTTAAATCTCAATAAATACATGTTATCTGTTTATTTTTTATTAAATTCTGCCTACGCTAGTACAACCTTAACGCACGCAGAACCATTGCAAATGTTTTCGAGTAAAAGAAAGTATTGTCCTCTCATTAGCGTCCATTATGTAACACAATTAAATAAATAGTTAAAACCTTACGACCTTTTTCGGACGAATAATGTTTTTAAGTTTTATTCTTTTCATAAATATATTATTCGTAAAAAAGACGTGTTAAAGAGTACTTTCACAACAGCAACAAAACGTGTTCTGACAATACTTAGGTATATATTAGTATTGAAATTTCGGAGTTTCGCACACTTGAAGATATATGAGAAGAAACGTGTTTCTCAGCACCAATCTTACTTTAAACGAATAAGAAATATCTGACATAACCTCACAAACTTAAACCCCTTCCTCAAATCTCGCTATGTTTTATCTCAACTCTGCCGTCATGTTATTCAGAAAGTGGAGTCGGATGCTTTGACACGACCTGTTTTCTCTTAGACTCAAGGAAATGTCTTAAGCAAACAAAGAAGAAATTCAATTGCTTTTTACCAAAGCGAAGACGCTCTCTATCTAATATTATTTTCCGTCAAAATTAAGATCTTTACCTTTTCCCTTCCTCATGTCCGCTCCTTCTTAGATTAATGGTTTTTAATAGCTTTTGCTTTCATCGAATTCTCTCACTGTAGTTTCCCGACTATTTTACGTATTCCTTCTCCATTATGAAGTTCGAATTCTTACCAACTTTTCTCTGTTTAGATCCTGACTTAACGAGTTTCAGATAAAATTCGAATCTCAGTGCTTCAACATCACTTACATCTCTTGTTCAAAAAATTGATTACATCACATTATCAAAAACACACATACCATTTATTTCCAAGGATTTTTTTCATCACTTAACAGGAAAAAATTATTAAATTGTTAAGTAAAATTTTGAACTACCAAATAAATTTTTTAAATAATAATCTATTACGATTCAATGTAAATCAATTCATTTGAGTAAAGAAAATCATTAACTCAGCATTAATTTACTTAATTTTTTTAATAGAAATATATATTTATATTCATTTCTTAAAAAAATACTGTTTTTAAATATTTTGAAAATATTTTGAAGCATGCCAAGTATTTTTACACTTTCTTCATTTAACTTCCCTTTAAGAATTGTTCATTCTCTTCATACAATTATTGAGATTCTTTTTACGCTGTTTCCTTTGCGTCACTCTATTGTTTCATTCGGAATCGGAAGTCCCTGATTCACGGAGTCGATTCTCGCTCTCCGGATGTTCGATTCGTCTGACTCACATCGAATGTTGTTCCGTTCCATTGGAGAAGATGATCGGTTCATTGGAGGGATTTTCTTCCGAAAAAAGAAACCCATCTGGAGTGTGCTCCGCTCAACTCGCCAATTACACTTCTTAACAGCGGGAACCTAACCGTAAATAACAATGAAGACACCTACATTAAATTTAATTCACATAAAAATTTCATGTTCATAAAAATAAATATGAATAAATTTAGTGTCGCAAAGGTAGTTACAAACCACGCAGAGGGTAAAAAACTAATTTACTCTCCGGAAGCAAGCAAGGGACATTCACATCAATTCCAATGTAGGGTTGTTAGGCAGAAGCGCATTAAAATATCAAACATAATACCAACAAATTTGTATTTAATAAACTACAAGAAGTACGTTTGATCATCAAACTATAGATTATTCAGAAAATATTGTTTATAAATCGTAAATATTACAATTATAATAAATTCAAGTTTTATTGTTTATACGAACCCAGCGAATCCGTCTAAAAATATATATATCTACCCGAACAATAGGACAAGCATTTCGAAAATGTGTTTGTGTCACACATTGTTCAATGTTTGAACTCTTAGCATAATTGTTTTCTTGAAATTTTGAATTTTTAAAATGCGGAAATGGTGTATCGGAAGTAAATAATATCATAATGAGAAGTGTAGAAATCAGACTTTATTCCAAATGAGACGAAATTTATTCTCATGTTTGGTCCTGATTTATAGTTGTCGAGAGAATAAAACATGCACACACACAACAACATCACTGACACACAGCGGGAGGGTCGTTGTTTGTCCTGGACAACCAAGTATTCGCTCCAAATTTCAAGTCTTTGAATCATCGTCAACTCAAACACCTAATGTCGTAAATTAACTGTTTATTATATTTTATGGAAAAAAGTGTATTCTTGGTTTCTCCAATTGGCTATCACTCTTGCTCGTTACCGAGTCATCACGGGTTCGATTCGCGGAGGGGTCAGAAAAAATTGTAGCTTTTCACATTAACGTCCCAGTTAACATAGCTGTGACCACTGAAAACCCTCCTTCTTTTATCCACCTCGATTTACTCCAAGTATAAATATTACTTATTACTAGTAACCTTCTCCACGTGGGAAAATTTGTTGGTACTACCAGCTGACTGGCCCCCCTACTAAAAGTAGCCAACTCCTAGATCCGATCGCTAAATGCAGATAAACTTTAATGGCACGCGAAATCTCCCATGTACAAATACTTCAATAACAAATATTTTACTAATACTACAATAAAAAAAGGAAGGAGAACGGATTGGTTTTTTACGAATTTCAAACATTTGAGACCCTTTTAGGAGGTATTAGTTCATTGTTTACCAAAAATCGACCAAATAAAGCACATAAATCATCCTTGGTGGTAGATATTCTTCAACATGCTAGAAATTCGCCAAAAATCTACATTCTGAACTACAAAAAATTTCGAAGAGTTGTGCTTAAACAACGCACTCCCATGATCATAAGTTTCATTTTCTACAGGAAGTTCAGGCTGGAAGGGAATGATACACAATAACACTCCCCTCCCTGTCCCATTTCCTCCCTCCTCTATCATCCATCCCCACTCTTAACATCGTTTCCTCCCCCACTCCATTGTTTTGGCGAGCGTTCAACCTTCTCTTGTTCTGGCGTTTCCTGATTGGATCTCTCGCGAGCGGTCTTCGAGCGTGACGCGGTTTCCCGACCGTTCACGGAAACGCACGAAGCTCTCTCTTCATCCTGGTGGCAGCGATTAGACACGAATCTCCTCCCTCACGTTTTACATTTCGCTCCAGGCAGTATCACGATAATGATCTTATTACCTTCAGCTCTGTGGATGCGAGTTCACTAGGTTTCGATGTGGATTCATAGTCAGGGGAAGTAAATGATTTCCCCGAACCGGAATGTGACATCCAAATTTTTGCTTCCTCAGCCACGAAGAGAGTGACTCGAATCTTCCGTCTTCTCTACGTAGCTGAGGAACGCAAAATACCGAAACAGTTCCGAGAAATTTGTCAGTGATTTTTTCGTGTTTCTCATTAACTTTAGAACTTTCTTAATTCATAGNCACACACACACATACTAACAAAGAAAAACAAAGTGATAAATTTAGTAGATTCATTTATTTGTTAATATGCTACAATCACCTTGGAGTCAGCGTACTTCAGTGGATGGGACAGCGCTGAGTTGCTGTCTGGGGACGGTCTTGCCCTGCACTCGTGCGCACCGAGTGCATTCGTGTAAACCTCTATTTCAAACCCAGGAAATATAGAAATTCTTTCCAATAAAATATTAACCGGTACATTGATTATCCTGAAGTTGAAAAGGGGAGTCTACAGATTGTGTCAAGGTACTTCTGTCACTTAATGTCGTTTCTTGTGGAGTAATTATCGGTGAGCAGCTCTTCCTGAAACTTGCAAATACTCCGTGTCAAGAGAAGAGAAAAGACTGAAGAATTTATTTTCAAATCGGTTGAAAGAATTGAATCAGAGAGAAGAATCGAGTTATTGGAATTTGAAAAGATTATTAAGCGATATTAAATTACGGTCTAATAGACCACGGCGATTTATTTAATCGGCGGATACTTGAAAATCGGAATTTTTAAATTCATTTCTTTTCGCGCTACGATTTCATTGAATGGAGTGATTAGAAGCTATTGTCAACCGGTAATTCGATTTCACGACAAGATTCAACATATACTCCAAGTTCTGTAACTTCACCGAAAATAATGCAATGTGTCTGCCTAATACGAATTTCCGACTTCTACGAATTCAAGTAACCTCAGCGGTGGCGCAGCTGGTAGTGTTGTCGCTCTTCACCAAGCCATCCCGGGTTCGATTTGTAGCTTTTCACATGAATGTCCCAGTTCATATAGCTGTGACTACTGAAAAGCAATGCCTTCTTCCTCCATCCTCTTCCTCCTAGTATGAATAACACTAACTATTACTAACCACTTCTACTAACCCCTTCACTTAGACCAAGTTGTTGGTGAACCCAGCTAACCGTCCCATCTACTAACAATAGCCTACAACCCAACTCCTACCTCCTATCGCTCCATGTAAATAAGTTTCAATAGCACTTAGCTACATTTCCCAATTTACAAATACAACAATACAAGAAAAGTAATATTCGAATCAATATTGATAGTAGTCACAAAAGCGACTATTTGCTGTAAAAAATGCAAGTTCATAACTCAACAAACATAAGACGCAGGGTAATATTTATTCCACACTCTCAATGCAGAGAGATTAGAATAGACCATGTTGATTGAATTAATGACCCATGTTGGCGATATTTTTAAGTATCCTCAAATCCATAAGTGCTACCAACATTACGCGAGGTGAACTTATCATTACGCGAATGAATGACGGCGAAGTGAAAGCATTGGCCACTGTTTTCAAACCCTGTACTAACAACAGTTCGACTGGCAATAAATAAATAAAATAATTAATAATTTATTTTCAAAAGAGCAGTTACAAATGTTAAGTACAATAAACTGATTTA
>NNCF01130836.1:253579-285044 GCA_002313205.1 Laupala kohalensis | reverse complement strand
ATATATATATATATATATATATATATATATATATATATATATATATATATATATATATATATATATATATAAGTAATGTTACATAAATTTATTGTCGAAAACGCAGTACAAACTGCGCATGACCACGTGGAGGACAATAAACTAATTTACTCTCCGGAAGCAAGCAAGGGACCATCCCATCAATTCCGATCAAGGGTACAGACTTTGAGTATAGACATATTATGTAGAATTCAATTCACCGCGGGTCATCTGAGTGTATACAGAGCAAAAATGGCAAAATTATACGCTTTCAATTTTATCTTGAATTTAAAATGAACTAAGGTACTCACAAAATAGTTACCCCATGTTTTTGGATGTTTGATTCAGTTTATATTTGTGGAAATTGTTTTTTTAAATATATTTAGCAGAAAAATTACGAAATAATGGAAAACATCGTGGTTGTTTTCTTCAATTTTGTAAACGTGTCACAACTTTACATTTTTGCTGATAAATAAAATCCCGTCGGGAGTTTAGCATAGCATTTTTTTATTTTGTGCAAAATGTTTTGAATGCGATTTTTCACTCTGTTTTTCATAAAATGTTCTTAACAAATAAAGAAATACTTTTTATTAACCACTGGTTAGTCTAATTTGACAAATTGAAACTAGTGGCTATATGTTTTTGATGATCTAGTAAATATTATATAAAAATTATGTAGGATGATTATAAAACTGTTTTGTAAACTTATATTCGTAAGTTTTCATTTAGGATCTTTGCACATTTGCAATTATTTTAAAGAACGGTGTACACTGGAACTTTTTCCAATGTTTCATTGTTATTGATACAATGATAAAAACTTTTCATGGTACTATTGTAAGTCTCACCAATAAATACCAAATTTACAAACTTATAAGAGGATGAACTTTTCTTTTGAGTTTACCTTTAATTTTTCTTTGAGCACAAAATCGGATGCTTATGATTTCTGACCCGGCAAAAGGTTTTCCATCACACACCATTAATTCACATGGCAAAAAGTATTATGTTTATTTTACAATTATTCACTGTAACTACTCAGGACGTTTTGAGTATCTGTTTACATCCAGTGGTATTTATTAACAATTCTAATTTATTTCCACCAGTAGCGGCCGAAAAACATCTTGAAATGTGATTTTTCTAACTGATTACTCTGCATCACCAGGAACATATTTTTTACTTGTCCGACCAATAATCTTCTACTCAGGAAAAAATAAAATCTATCTTGTAAGATCACAATATTTTTACTTACTGGTTCTTAAAAACATATGTACAGAATACTAATTTTACTCATTTATAACAACACATTTTAAATACAAATCTTGATTGTGTACACCATTTTGAGTTTCACCTTTAGCAGCGAGAATAAATAAATCCTTGGATGAAATCATCTTTCAGCAAACCATGTAAAGATGTCTGTGAGAGAAACCAATCAAAATGTCACCACTCAGTCTAGTTAACCACTTCACCCTTAGTAAGGACTATTTAACCCCCATGTTTTAATCCTTTAGGAACAGCAATAATTATTGTCGCTGAGGTAAAATAAGCTCGAGTATCTCCTTCCATTCCTACAGTAAATATTTGGTGAGCTCAAACGATAAATCCCAATAACCCAATAGCGAGTATTACATGAATTATTCCTCAAGTCCCAAAGGGTTCCTTTTTCTTCCTCTTTCCTGACTAATAATTCCAAAATTATTTCAAACCTTGGAAGAATTAAAATATAAACTTCGGGATGACCAAAAAATCAAAATAAAAGTCGATAAAGGTTTGAATCTCCTCCACCTGCTGGATCAAAAAATGAAGTATTTAAACTTTTTTCAATTAAATATTTTTAAATTACTCTTTCTTCCCACTCCAACGATGGGGTTTCTAGGGCTGTTACCCTCCCCTCTTAACCGAATAGTGACCCAACTCGGGCGTAACATCGGAAGTCTGCTAACGTCTCAGCATCTCAGGTTGAACGNCGAACCCACTCGCCGAGAGCCACGTCGGTCGCATTTTCGCTTCCGAAACGAGATACAACGGCGGCAGCACGACTGCACCATCTCTAAGAAATCGCTCATAAAATCTTCACTATTGGTCTAAATTTTACAATTTAATTTAAATGCACAAAACAAGAAAAAACATTAAATTTGATAATAATAAATATTAATAATAAATTTATTGTCAAAAAACAGTACAAACTGCGTATGACCACGTGGAGGACAATATACTAATTTACTCTCCGGAAGCAAGCAAGGGACCATCCATTAATTCCGATCAAGGGTCCCAAAGCAGAGGCGGATTCAAAAATTTCATCCAAAATTTCTAGATAAGATAAAAAGTTAGCTGCGAGTTATAATACTAATAGAATGTCAATATGTTTGTAATTTAACGCAAAAATTTACATGTACAAATGTTTATCGAACTATAGATTATTGTGAGTATAGTGTTTAAAAATAATAAGAGTTGAAAAAACACTAAATTCACGATTTATTGTTACAATAAACACGCCCCTAGACAAAGCCTAGAGAACCTGTATAAGAAATCCGCCTCTACCCGAAGGAAAAACGGAGAAAAACCCGGTCCAGGATGGGGATTTGATGATTGATATTTTACTTCTTAAGTTGCTATCTTAAACTGAAGTAATTTTAAAGCTTCTATCTGTAATAAAGTTTTTTCGATAATTTAGGGTAATCTTTGTAGACAGGCATATGCTGTCGAAGACTTTTTTATGGTGAGTGGTTCAGTCGTGATGAGGTAGCAAACAGACACACATTCGTATTTCGGATTTATGCATTAGCATGAATTATTTTTGAAGATCGTATAAAACTGTCTTATCGGATTAATGTCAAAGGCAATCTGACCTAGTGGCAACGCCGCTCCCAGCCAATTTCCTAGTCCATTTTTAGTTTAAGTTACAGTTCACTAAAACAATGTTGGGGAATCAGAGAAGCGTTGGTTGCTGATGGGTGTTTTAGATTTCATCCCAGGTAAGGTTCGAGATCCTCATATCTCAATCACGACTCCTAGGTCTATGCCTAGGTGAATACCTGGTCTATGCTGTTCCTCGTGTTGAAGTCCTCGCCTATGTGAACCCCATGGACCTAAGGAACTAGAGTGGGGCAGTTTGACTTTGAATTTTAGGTTAGGTTATTCAATGTAGCAGCAATGAAGATGACGATAATGCTACGGAAAACTCTTTAAAAAAAGAAACTGCTTCTTCTTTGGGGATGTCAACGAATAAATAAAAACGAAAATGTGTTCTTACCTGGATGCGCGCCTCGTTCAGTCGCGTAGATTTCGCCAATTCTTCGCGGCAGTAGATGTCTGGATAATGGGATTTGGCGAAGGCCGCCTCCAGTTCTGCCAGTTGCTCCTGCAACAGCACGTCAAATACAGATCTATTTTAAAGAGAGATGGAAAGATAATTGTTTACGGCAAAGAAATAGGAGGAGAAATGAAGAAACCAAGAAGGGAATTAACCACACAGATGATTGAGGGATGGCTGACAAGATGTACATAAAAGGGAGGAGAGTATATGAATGTATCGATAGAGTCACGTTCGTTGGAAGAAATAAATGGTTTAAAAGATGTAAGATGCAAATGGAGATCATGACAGGACATGAGAAGTTTGGAGATTACATGAACGTGATAGGAAGAGCTGAAGATTGTGGATATCAATGTGGTACAGAAACGGTAACACCAGAACATGTATTTTGGGAGATATGCGGAGGAAAGAGTATAGCTTATGAAATAATATGGTACAATAGATATGTTGGATATAAAGAATATGAGGAAAGTTTTGGAAAGTAAAAGAAAATATAATTTATTTCAGGAGTGTGTAGATGGGATAGGAATGATGCGAGAAGCATCACAAATAAATGGCAGTATAATGTAAAAGACCTCGTAATGCAACTTTGAAGGTTGTGAGGTCTGATTATCAAGACCAAAAGAATTGTAAATAAATAAATTGTAACAGCACACGTCACAAAGTGATTTCGAGAATTCAATTCCTTATGTTTTGTCAAGAGAATGATCAATTGTACACCATTCTTACTACAAACAAAAGTTAAATTATTAAATAAACGATAAATAATCTGTATTGTGAAAATACAGTTGCAAACAATATAAAAACCAGTTAACTAGAACAATTCTACAGAATGTATATGTAGTTAACTCAGTTTCCTCTGGTTACCAAGATAAAATTCGTTTATTGGTTTATATACTACAATCAACTGTCGACGACAGAAAGCAGCTATCGAAACGTTGGGGGCGCTGGTAAATAATTAGTCTACTTACGCGAGGTCCTTCAAAATATTTCACTTCGAAAATGATAACAGATGAGAATAATATTAGTAAAATAGCATGTAATTTTTTCAAATATCATGGAAATTTGTGTTAAATTATGGTGGTTAAAATTATTTCAAGGATGTTTTTAGGGGTTTTATTTATATACACTATAATTCCCTTCAAGGGTCATAAATCCAAGATAGTGATATGCAGGGGAAGTGGTGAGAATATCAGGTTACACATTTTTTCCCTCAAAGCTGTAACAGTTTTAGGGAAATGAAAATTCAAAAGTTTGACTCACTAGACTCCCTTAAACTATGCAACGTAACATCAATTTTTTAAATCTTTGTTAAAAAAGTGTACTCTGGTTACAACACTCAGTGGTGGAAGGAAAAGTGTTAACGTAAATGTGACTTAAACCGTTGTTCCACTAGCACCTTTTCTTGTCAGTTAAGGTGAGACCAGCGCTGCAACTTAGTCGAATCACTGAGATGAAAATTTTCTTTACGTATATTCTAATTGTCATAAAACATAACAATATGAATGGTAATGATGAAAAAACATGATTTACTTTCTATCTATCAGTTAATAACACAGTACAAATAATCTTCAAGAAGTCGCTTGATTCGTTTCAAATGCACGTGAGAATGAACGAACATGGCGGCCGATGGTTCCGTGATCAGTTGCATCACACCTCGCAAAAAGTCAAATATCTTTGCTATGGATAAAAGTGATGTAAAAATAGTACGGAAAATTTGCCACAAATCAATATAAGCTTCCATCACTTTCGTGTTTTAAGAGTTGGTCTTATTTTGTAAATAAGTGTTTTTCTTCACAAGACGCAATGTATTTCACCGTTCATTACAATTGCAATTATTTCATTTAATTGACCGGCGAGGTATGTTTTTAAATATGAAATCACAGTAAGTACACGTTACTCTGTTTATTTACGCTGATTTAGTGATTATTACTCTGTTTATTTAATTCTACCTAAGCTATAGTACTACGTTAAGCGCTTGCTGCTAATACGCGGCTAATAAAGGAGTTACGATATGCCTCACTGTTCCGTCTAATAGATTTCACAATGAAGAATACAGATATCATCTTAACTCAATATTAAAAAAGAAATGAGTTAGGGAAAGTTACATATTTATTTCAATTCGAACGTACTGTTTTATCTTTACTANAATATTAAAAAATAAATGAGTTAGGGAAATTACATATTTATTTCAATTCGAACGTACTGTTTTATCTTCACTAAAGTATTCCGAAGAGATAAACAGTAACAAAACAAAAAATCCTCTAGTCAAAGGGCTTGTGGCTAGACTTTGATAAAAAAAATATAATGTTTACGACGAAGCTATAATTTGATCATCATACGGTAATTCCGTTACAGATCTGTTTTTCTATCGAACAATTGTAATTCAGTGTCAAATAGTTTTCGCCGACAAAAGAGAAAACATTTTTTACGAAAGAAGAAACAAACTATGAAAATAATTATATTTTACGTCTCTCACTTTCTGATTGTCTATAAAGAATATTAATATTCTTTTCGATGTGCAAACACATTAAAGACAATCAAGAACAAGGTACAACACTGATTTATTATCGAGATCACACGAGGGTTAAAATCACATGTTCACTGTAGATAATAACAACAACGTTTCGAGGTTAAGATTTAGCCTCCTCTTCAGGTTTATTATAATCCATAAGGTTGTAATATTACGTATATCAAATGTTGATATGCCACTAACAAATGTTGCGAGGTATGGCATGACAAATTTTTAAAACATTGGTAATTTTTAAACTCTAAATTGAAATTTTAATCGGCCTTTTAATGTAGACTACGAGAATTTATTGATATTATTACAACGTTTCAACAGCATCAGGCGAACGCTAGTGAATGGANAAAAATATATATATTCATGAATTATTTGATTTGTATCTTAATACAATTCTAATTTGGTCACTAAGTCCTTATCCTTTAATATGCATTTGCCATTTTAAACAATTAATAAATTTGGTTACTATTTAATATTGTATCTATTTGATGAGTTGACGTGTTTTATTTAAAGATAATGTTTATAAAATTTGTGTTGTAAAATCACGATCCCTTCCCAGTTGGCCTACATCCACCACTGTGTATTGTCTGTCTCTTATACACATCTAGATGTGTATAAGAGACAGGGTTACTACAGTGAAAATGTGAGTTTACCCATCAGATAATCTCGATAATAAATCAGTGTTGTAACTTGTTTTGGCTTGTCTTTAACGTGTTTGCACATTGAAAATAATATTAATAATCATGAAAAGACTTTAGAAACATACGCTTATATGGTTTTCGTGCGCATTGAGTCCGTTTCTATATGAAATCGTTAAATTTGTTGCTACGTTGTACTTCATTGATACTTCTACCAGGATTGAATGGATTCATTAGTGCGATGTAATTTCGATATTAACATCACAATAATTCGAAAATATCAATTTCGTAACTCGCGAAATAAAATAACTCGATGAATTTTATTGTCGAACTTTCCCTCTTCCTCTTTTTATTTCATTCGAGTTCGTTTATCTGTGTTTTAACCGCGATGGGAAATTTAAATAAAAACATTGCATTATATTCTGGAATGAGAGATGAAATGTTTTAGAGTAATACAAAATATAAATTAATTATTTCTGATATTAATTGTATTGCGATGGATCTCTTTCGTATTTTGCACAGCGCAGAATACGCTGAATGGAAAATGCATGTTAGTATAGCAGCCTTTCGCTGCAGTGATTAGATCCAATCTTTATTTAATGCCATCAATAAAGAAAAAAGGAGCTATCAATTGAATTTTTTAAACACTTCCCTCGTTCTATAGTAGAAGTTGTAATGGAAGATCCATCAGAACAAATTATGGAGTTCGTAGTAATTTCCAACGTCAGTTTATTACGGTTTTACATCGGCGTTGACTGAAGTCAAGTTGGAGTCAACTATTCATGAAACCTGGAAATACTCATAGCAAAGTAGTTCTTATTAATTAATAATGCATTCTGCTCATTTTTACTATTAAATGAGGACAATTATTTTGCGATTTTAAAACTTGATAATAAATTTAAATTGTCACTTGACTCTTTCTTAGACAAGGGTCGCAGTCACGTGATGCGGGAGTCATTTCCGTTAGAACAGTATTTTCGACAGTTTTTGATGATTTTTTCTTGTAAATGCCCCGTAAGATATTAAAACCTTAACGTCATTGTGTTCCTAGGACGACCCGTGGCGTAGTGCGTCGCGTACTCGCCTTCTAGCTCTGGCGACGCTGGTTCAAACCCTGTTGTGTGGTGGACGAAGCGGTGTTCGCGGCAGGTTTTCTCGGGGGTTCCCCTGCCACTCATTCCGCCACAACATTCACTCATAATCATTTCACCTAATTTCCATGTCATTCTTGTCATCATTAGGACATTAGAAAGTCCTCATTCACCCGCGCTGCCATCTTGGTTCCAGTAAGTCACTGGTACAGCGCGCGGTAGAACGGCGATGGAGCACTGCGATACATAATTTGTGTTCCTATTTTCATTTGCTATGTTTTTTCGCTATGTTAAACCGGTAATTTTGCTAGAAAAAAAACCATAAGCTCACGAAAGTTTATCCATTTATTCCCATAGTAATTAAAACTCAAATAATTCAAAATTTTGCTCCGTGGTATGAAAATCCATCGCCTTTGGATTGGTTCAAACTGTCATTTAAAACATTTTTGGGGGTACTTAAACCTAGTCGTTCTGAGGGATATAATACCTTAAGCCCAAAGTCAATAAATTATTCTTTAAACATTTCTTTCCTTACCTCGGCTCTCTCTATTTCGACCTACGTCCTATGGAAATTAAGGTGAGTATAGAAAAGCTTTGTTTTAGAGTGATTGAGCTGACTTAGGGAACTTAACGACGTCTCCTCTCTCGAGCAGACAATGGTGTAACGTCGAAACCAAATTAACTACCCAAACGTGATTTTTTTATCATCTTACATCATTATTTGTAAAGGCTAAGATGAAATTATAAATACATTGTGAATTGTAATTGTTGTATTATTTGACAATCCAATGAGTTGTTACAAATTGTTAAGTTAAATAACAATTTAAAACAAGTTATGTGTTATGTGAACTCTTTCAGTGCAGAGATGGCCTTGATTCACGATAGAAACAAAATATTTATTTGACTAACAAGGCTACTGGAAATTACGGTCAGGTTTTATTCCAAAAAATTTCATCAGTGTCTTGTATGTAAAAACATTATTTTCATATTTCATGTATTAAAGTACTGCCAATTACGTCTTCTGGAGCATTATTAAGAGAAGACAATGGATAGCTCGTGATTATTGATACCATTTTTTTCTCGATCTATACATGCGTATAAAACTGAATACATATATCTGTGTGTCCATCGTACAACGCAAAGATGGATCAGTTAAAAGCTACGAAAGTTTGATCACTCTTGCTACAAAAGGGGACGAAGGAAAAACAAATAATAATAATAATAATTTTAAAAACTTACTTAGACAAAGTTGCAAAGCACAGAGTATATCGCAAAGACAACGGAAATTCTTCAAAATTCGGCACACGCGTCTTTCAAGTTTTTCGAATTTCGATTTAGATATTTTTAACTGAATATTGAACATATTTTTATGTTCCCTCCTGTCACGGAGATTTTCAGACATAGGACTTCCACAGGTTTGTTACTTGTGGATCTTGGAACATTTATTTTCGAAATTCGAATTAATTTTATCTTTATTTACTTTTTAAGGATTTTCGTTGTCAGACGCCGAGACCGAAAGGCGAAAAATTTATTCCAAAATGTAATTATTGTGCAAAGATCAGGTATATTGTCAGTAAATAAATAAATGATGGGATGGCTACTTGATTGCTTTCGAAGATTAAAGTAGCTTTTCGTCTACGTGGTTAAACATGGTTTTTAACTGATTCTTGGAAATAACTTATTATTACATTATTGAATTTAGTTTGCGTCTGATTTTACTGGTCGGATTAGATTACTACACTAATGCAGAATATATTGAGTTCGACTAATTCTCGTTCATTTATTAATAAAAAAGAAAATATTTCAAAGACTCACGATAGTTGTTTATGGATGAACTGCCTTTCGCTGTCGGCAAACGAACTGTTGATACGTATGTGTACAAAAGAAATCAATAGTTACTATATACTTAATTAAAATTTCAATTCCAGTCAATTTCAATTGCAGCGATGGGGACGAATATTTCATGGCTGATGAATAATTAATTTAAAATTGAAACTGTGGGAATAATTGTGTAACTGAGTGCGGTTCCTGGTGAGCCATGAGCAAGTAGACTCATCGATGCTGCCGCGTTTTCACAACATCTCCATAAAGAGAAGTTTGAAAATTCATATTAAAGAATAATATTTTGCTGTCACAGTTTGAGGCACGTGAACATTAATGTTTGCGCAGCCAAGCGTCCACGGAATGAAAATGAGATAACGTGGTTCTTGCGCTCCAAGTAAGTCAAATCACTGAGAACTATTATTTTTTTAAAATATTTTTATTGTAATTATCTTATAACACGACATTATGAATTCTAATGATTAGAAAACATTATTTAATTTCTATTTATCAGTTAATCGTATAGTATAAACAATATTGAGAAACTTGGTTGACTCGTTTTTGTATGACAAACTGCCACCACACTCAATTACAAAAGTTAATCCTTATCAAAAAATTTTAGGAAAGCTTTTTCAAAACGCGCAAAGATTTTATTTTCCCAAAAAGAATAAATACCTTTGACCCCGTAGAAAAAAAATTCCATGTTGTGATGATTGAAACAAAATTCCATTTATCCTTCATAAATTGGAGTGAAATATGGAGAAGGGAATTTAAGGGACGTCCACAGCTCCCTGCGCTCTTTATTAAAGAGGAAAAATGAAAAGAAAGCCACAGCGTTTGCTAGCTAATGAGCCTAAGAGAGTCCTAATTGCGTTATCGTACTGCGAGTGAGCGAGCGACTACAGCCGAGTGGAATGTCTTTCCACTGAGATGCTTTGCATAGGAGGCGATGGGGGCGGAGCGCTCGATAAGAATGCCTAGTGCGTTACGACGTCATACAGGAGACTAGGCGGGTTGCATACATGCGAGGCTCTGTGTGAACAAAGCTAGGGTCACACACGTGCCAAGCCTCGCCGAACAATCATCGGCAAATATTTGCGAACACAACTTTTAACATAATTCAAATGAAAACTTTACGTAACTTCTATCGTCTCCGTTAAATTTGTTCATATTTAATTTTGTTATATCGAATGCCAATCATTAAGAAATGGAGAAGCCGTAACTGATACCTAATTATTGAAATTGAAATTCGTGGAACTCATATTTAAACTATAATTCTTGTTCAACAATATCGGAAACATCTTCGGAATTTTTTTGTAAGTACAATAAGTTTAAATAATANTGTCTAGGGGCGTGTTTATTGTAACAATAAATCGTGAATTTAGTGTTTTTTCAACTCTTATGATTTTTAAACACTATACTCAGAATAATCTATAGTTCGATAATAACTTGTACATGAAAATTTACAAACATATTTGCGTTAAATTACAAACATATTGACATTATATATGTATTATAATTCGCAGCTAACTCTTTATCTTATCTAGGAACTTATGCTGAAATTTTTTGAATCCGCCTCTGCCTTAGGGCCCTTGATCGGAATTGATGGGATGGCCCCTTGCTTGCTTCCGGAGAGTAAATTAGTTTATTGTCCTCCACGTGGTCATACGCAGTTTGTTCTGTTTCTGGACAATAAATTTATTATTATTAATATATAGATGAACGCCCGTCATATTGTATGCTACCTAATGTAACAAGAATATTGTCGGTGGCGGAGCAATAGCCTCCTTAGCCCCCGGACCTGAATCTTCAACAGATAAAGGCATACTTCGTGAAAATAACAACAGATATTTCGCACACTACGTCATACGTGATACCAATTTGTAATATAATTTCTGCGTATCACACGCATTGGTTGAAGCGACTCGAAACACTAGACGCGTTCAATGCAGACTTCACTCTGCAACACTTGAGGAAGCGATACAGCGCAACCGCTTTGCCGGAAACACAACTCGCCTCCAATGTTTGAAACGCTTTGAGGAGGCAGTAGACGACGTCTTTCTTCACGGGACATTAACCTGCTTCACAGAGGATCGGACGAACTTGAGACGTTCGGAATTTGTCTTTGTCATCTATAGACGTCATGCGCATTTCTATTCTTTTACGGGATGCCGTTTTTCCATCCATGCGTTGTAAAAGCTGTTTATGATATCACTCGTAGTGCTTTTCTTTATCGGTTCTCGGATTATAACGTAGATTTCTTGAAGACGATTCTTTTAAAGAATATTTTTCCTAAACGAAACTCTTATTGTGATTTGATTTTATCACTTCGTATATTTTTGTCGTTGATTCATAGTGTGCATTAAAAATATATATATATATTCATGAATTATTTGATTTGTATCTTAATACAATTCTAATTTGGTCACTAAGTCCTTATCCTTTAATATGCATTTGCCATTTTAAACAATTAATAAATTTGGTTACTATTTAATATTGTATCTATTTGATGAGTTGACGTGTTTTATTTAAAGATAATGTTTATAAAATTTGTGTTGTAAAATCACGATCCCTTCCCAGTTGGCCTACATCCACCACTGTGTATTGTAATCGTGCGAAAAACGTCGTAAGATGTAATTTATAATCTTGATCATACAATGGACATTACATCTACGTGAACTGACGTAATGTAATCTAGTGAATGAAGGAAGCCATTACCTGTGTGAAGGTAGTCCTGTGTCTGCGTCGAGCGGGCGTGGGACACGACGCTGTGGTGGGGGTGTGCCCTGCGTGTTGAGGCGCTCCAGCAGGTGAAGGGCCTCCACCCGCCCCTCCGCCGCCACCCCCACCACCTCCGCCGCCCAGCAGCGCACCACCGCCAGGACCTGGCTCCGGCTTCAGCTTCTTGAAAGCGCCTTCAACTCCTACAAGCAAATGGATGGCATTGGATTAGGTGCATTGATTAGAAACCCCCACAACACACGATAACCGCAGAGAGATGAAAATGTCGACGAGTTGGGATTCCAACCCGGGATCTCATACTTTGATCCCGGGGGTACTGACCACTACACCACCCGTTCTGGATCTATCGACTTGTCACAAGCTGGATTGGCGGATCCATTACGAGAGTTTACATAAAAAAAATCTACTAGCAGAAGTAGCGTCTTTTCCTCCAAGATTCCGCTGAGCGGAAGAGCGCGGGTTCAAACCCTGCTCGGTCGAACTACGTGAGGTTTTCAACTACTACAGACAAATGTCAGTTCGATACCATAAGTTCTCCAGAAACCAACCACCCCAGAAATTCCCCCATCCAAGTCTCGGTTAGGTGGAAGAGCAGGTATCATGGCCTGCACCTCGCGAAAAGACGTGTGATAAATAAATAAATAAATAAAAAGGAATGAATAAATATCCACCAAAGACATATTTTCTCTGTCACTCTCACAGCAAAAACAGATCTTACAATCAGGCCACACTCCAGAGACGCCATTCTCATCCTTCCTATCTGGATGACTTGGGGTCAGTTCTTCCTCAAATATCACCTTATATACTTTCCACAGCCCATCCTGTGGCTAAGGGGTTAGTGTGCTTGCATCTCAGATTCCCAGTCATCTCAGATTCAATACCCAGCGGGGCTAGAAAAAAGTTATACCTTTCTCATTCATGTCCCAGTTCCTATAGCTGTGGTCTCTGAAAAGCGAACCCTCCTTTTTCTATCTACCTCGCACTAACGACTCCAGTTAGTACTTTTTTTAAAAAATGGGGTAGTATTTGTAAATGGCAAATGTAACTGTGCCATGGAGCAATAGGTGGTAGGAGTTGTGTGGTAGACTTTTGTTAGTAGATGGGCCGCTTAGCTGGGTTTGCCAACAACTTGGCCCACGTGCGTGGGTTAGTAGGAGAGTAACTTCTACTAGGAGGAGATGGATAGAGGTGATGACTTGATGGTGAGCTAGAATGCTACCACCTGAGCTTCAGAGGGTCGCACATTCTTCGTATGGAGTCTTAATAAAGAAGTTCTTAGGTATGGAGTCTACACACACATTCGAAAACACGGAAAAAGCGCATTCACCTCGTACTGCTCAGAGTATCAATAAGTTACTACTACTAACCCTTCCACGTGAGCCAAGTTGTCGGTAAATCGAGATAATCAGCCCACTTTGTAACAATAACTGTTCCTGTCACCTCCTACCTTCCATCGCTCCATGTAGATAAGTTTCAATAGCACGCTACATCTCCTATTTACAAAAACTACAATACCAGACAAATTGCTTTTCTGCTATTTTTGCTTTGAGCTTCAGTTTGTTTTCCTCTTCATCTAGAGGCTGAGTTGATGTCGTCAACAGAGACAACCTCAGCAACAATTGAAAAGATGTTTTTGGGTTTCACGACGCCTCAGGCGGATGAGTCGTAGACTCAACTGACGATTTAACATTAGGAAAGCGAGATGTTCATAGTAAATCCAGACAGGGAGATTTTTTTTTAACATTGGGGTTTTAAGGCTCGCCAACATCTAGATCATTACTGCCTCCATATATCTGAATAGTATTTTATGAACAGATAGGGAAAACGCTGTTTAGCGCCATAGGGGGAGCCAACGTGACTCTTCCCCGTCTGTGTGGGACTCTTCTAGTAACTCAACCATACCCACTGAAAAACTCCCTGAATTATTTCACCCTATTTTTTCTGAGACCTTCACTCTAGGTACCACATATCTAAACATAAAGATCATAGGATTTGAGATGTTCGCAGAAACATAGTAGTGATAGTCTTGGCGGTACCGCCTACCTTAAACGCGCCAACTCTCTACCATTTCTATCCAGACATATCCTCAGGAAAATCTGGGACATATCTCCACGAAGAGGACAAGTGAACCTGTGGGAGTACTGCGCTATGTGCACTGAAGTACCCGTTTTTTACGTGTTAAAGTTTATCTATACACTTCTTCCGTCTACCTATACGTGGATAAGATAAGTAATAACAGCAGCCAGATGAAAAAAGAGGCAAGCAATGAATTGAACCCAGGAACTCCGGCTTTGATGACTGCACCACCTTTTCACTTACCATAACTCTACACTATTTCCATTCACGCGGAAAATCTCACGTTCAATTGCCATCTCGTCATTTTAATATTCATGGCGTTTCTACATATAGAATTTGATAAAGTACTTTTATTTCATACATTTTTCGGAACCAGAATATGATTGTGATTACTCTCCAATGATATATCCCCCCACGACTTTAGTTGGGTCATCTTCCCATCTGAACACAGAGAAGCCGAATTCGAGAAAAATAACTTGATTTATCGTAACCAACCATTTTTCAACAACCTTCTTCCAAATACTCTTTAAAAGTTGCCGAATTCGTGTTTGCTCATTCATGTTTGTAATGGCTTCTAGTCATTGGTCGCCAACCCATCTCTTTGAGATAATGTGTATTTTCGAAAATGTGTGCTATGCCATTTCCANTTTTGAATTATTTTAAATTTAAGAAGTATATTTTTTAACGCCGCCTGCAGTGCTTGGGGGGTGGATCGAGTAGCCTCCCAGTGCTGTTGCCGGTCCCAAGCCCGGATAAAGGAGGGGGGTTAGGGCAACAGGCCAGCGACCTGTCCGTTGTGAAAAAAACCCATTGCTAAAAATCACGACATAGTGTAACGGATAGACAACGAATCATGCTGAGAAATAAGGTTATGAGTATATTAGTACTTGGAATGATCTTACCCTACCGTAACCAGGAATAATGGCATTAAATCTCAAAGGTTTGGCCATCTCTGCAGAATAGGGTAACAAAGGACTGTTAAGAAAGTATGGGAATGGAAACCATTAGGTGTTAGACCTCAAAGAAACCGAAGAAGAAATGGTCTGACGACGTCTACAATGATTTACGAAGAACGAAATTGGATTGGAAAATGAAGGTCAAAGATAGAAAGGCGTGGAAGCAAATTGTTGAGAAGACCAAAACTCTCCCAACAGAGTTGTAGAACATGATGGAGAAGAAGCAGCTTACTATTTCCTCCTCATTTCCATTCTGTATTATTCCATACACCACCAATCCAGCCATGTCTGTCTTTAATCATTAATGCCTCTTTCATCGCAGTCGATGCGCTCTCCTTTGCTTGCGACGGACGCTGCTCCTGTGTGTCGCGCTCGCTGTGGTGTGGCCGCCTCCCATCCATCCGTCCATCGACATAATAATTCATGCGACTGTCCGTCTGTGCGGCCACCGCAGGCTTCCCTCGCCGCTTTGAGAGGCCGCTGGACGCAGGGAAAGGGGGATGCGTGGTCCACGACGAGGGGATGAAAGGAAGAAGGGCGCTTTGGAGCGGTGACGGTGGCATTGATCGACCACGTTCCACCGAATCGATTCTTCGCTTCATTCTTTCATAGATTCATCACATTTAAGGGAGTACAAGCGAATGGGTTGAATGAAATCACTAAAATTTTTGAAATTGGCGTGAATAAACAGAATAACATGTTCTTATTGTACTTTCCACTTGAAAAACATACCTCTCTGGTCATTTAAATGAAATAATTGATGTTTAGTTGACGGTGTAATATACTTATTTAAATAAAAGTGACAAACTTTGAAATCACAAAAATTATGGAAGTTTATTGTGATTTATAATATATTTTACATAACTTTTATCTATTTGTCACTGAAAATTGGAGCGATATTTTACTTTATCCGAGTTGAGATGCATAAATTACGAAACCGTTGTGCTCAGCCGCCACGTTTCCACATGAATCTCTTGCGCATTTCAGGCGAGTCAAGCGAGTCTCTGAATTATTGTTTGTTGAAATTTTTTCGTCTTTATTATTCATATTGTTGTGATACAAAAGAATTAAATCAAAATAAACGGAACCAATCATACAACTCAGTGATTTGACTCACTTATAGTGCTGGTCCAACCTTAAGTTGGCGTTGACAGAAGTCAAGTTGCCAACTATTCACGAAACTTGGATATATTCACCAAAGTAATACTCATTAATTAATAATTAATCCTACTGATTTTTACACTTGGATTAGAACAATTATTTTGTGATTTTAAAACTTGATAGTAAATTTAGATTGTCGGTTGACTCTTTCTTTGACAAGGGTCGCATTATCTTCAGTCACGTGAGTCAAGTGCCGATTTCGGTAGAGTAGTATTTTCAACAGCTTTTGTTGAATTATTGTTTTAAATACCCCGTAAGGTAATAAAATCTTAACGTCATTACGTTGCTATTTTCATTCACTATGTTTTGTGGTTCTTTTCGCTTCATGCAGCCGATAATTGTGGCAGAATATTTTTTAGAAAACTCGAAAGTTTCTCCAAACAAGCCCATGGTAATTTAATCTCAAATGATTCAAAATATTTCGCTGTTTTGAAAAATACCTTAATGGTGTATGTCCAGACATTTTATTATGTGATGTTATTAAGACAAGTGAATTATCTCTGTCTCTGAAACCTACACTCTTTGTGCATAATGAGTGACATATCTCAATAGATGGACCTCTGTGGAAAATTTCTCCCGACCTTATTCGTCTATTCAAATACTACGCCTTGGAGTTCTAAAAATATCGATGAAATCATTGGACATAACACAATGAACTTTATTAATTACAAGCTCCTTTATTAATTATATTTGTAAACCACGATGCTGCATTCCCTCGTGTGAACGAGTCCAAGAATCTCAGTAATATTACGTAATATTCACGACATCGATAAAGATTCGATAGATGGTCAAGCTGTGACGTCTCGCAATCGACCGCAGCATCAATCGAACATGCAGCCGCCCGCACGAAGGAGACGGATTAAAACAAAGGATTTCTTTCATTCGTCCGGAGAAGCGACTCCACTTCACTCTACTACTCTCGTCAGTCACTACTACGCTGGTCGTCATTCTTCTGCCTTCATCCTGCGCCAGGACACAGCTGAAGGCACTATTATTTACTAGAAGATCTTTCCTCAATCCATCTCCACTGGGCATGAACTCAGAGCCATTCAACTCGATTTCAACTTCACGACATCCCAGCGGAATTTCAAGGAAAGGATTAACTCATCTCATCAGTGTAGCACGGAAATTTAGCTTCGTATTTCATTATTTTTCTCCATTTCCTTAATATTGCATGTCATATTAATACTGTTTTGTTGCAGTTTGTGCTAATTCACACCTTATTTAACTTTTCCTCATTCTTTACTTTTCACAAACATTTGGTCCTTCGAACCTAATCATCCATGATCAGGTACATTCAGCAAAATTATCTGCACCGTGTACTTAGATCTATTTCGGAGAACTCTTGCGTCTGATTTGAAAGATCTATGATTCTTCTACGAGGTGTTGGTTCGCACCATGACTTTTCCCATCAAGTCTTATGACTTAATAAAAATTGAAAATCGTTCTTGGCCACTTCTGTAAAATTTTTGAGCGACACAAATATCCAACCCTTATAACAACATTGTTAAATAAAAACGCATTTAAAATTAGTTTCTACTTAAAGATGAACCAATAATATCTCAGCCGATTATTTGTAATGAGGCTAAATTTAGACGCATTACATCATCGAGATGACAACAATTCTAATAGTGTGACCTCCAATACAATAATATGGTCCTTAGATGGACTAACTTTTTAAAACTCATGTGTGAATGTGTTTTCTTGTAATAAATCTTTTTTTCAAATTCATCGCATCAACGTAAATCTAAATTAGTATGGTGTCACGAAATGTAGCATTGCGCAGATTTATTTAATTTTTGCATGAATTACACATGATTCTATTGAAGTTTATTGTATCTGTAGCTTATCGAAATTATAGTAGAATCACACAATTGAGAAATGCCATACCTGAGCTGCAAAGTCATTATCACGCATCTTACGTTAATTAATGGATATGCGCAGCAACACTCCCGCTATTACAGCAAAAGAAAATTATTTTACAAAGGGATTTCTTCTATTCTGTGACGTTGCAGCCTTGCAGCCTTGCAGCCACAAACCAAATCACACGAATGCTGATGAACTCCAATAAAAACACCACTCTCGCCAAAGAAAAGCTGAAATCCGCGCAGTTCTATACATTAAAGACCAAATTCCTAAATATATTTCCACCACAGCGCGACCCTCAAGTTACAAATGGTTTCCACAATGAGTAGCACAAATACAATTCCAAAAAAAAAATCCACCCACTTCAGAATTCACACCCGTATCAGAGAAGTACTGCTACACAAAGTAAAAAAATGGTCACCCAACCCACAAAAAAAAACAACGCGATATCCCTCGCACAAAAGGACTACGAGCGCGCACTTCTCCACCAAAGCATTGCGCGCGGGTGCGTGCTCTTTTTTCCTCTATTATTTCGACCAATCCCGTCTCAACGCCAGCGTGACGCGCCGGCAACAACTGACAGCCGGGAAGATCGCTTCGAGGTTAGGGTTGGTTTAGGCGACAGGCGCGCTGCCTCGCGGTGGGAGAGAGAGTGAGTGCGTGACTCGACGACCGCGCGGAGCGCTAGTCTCGTCGCGCCGCCGCCATTGTCTCAAATCGGATCAGCATATCATTAGCGAAGGAAAGCAGGCGGCGGCGGCGACCGGCCCTTGTTCAGCGCAACGACTGCACTCAAATTGTAATAAATCGTAATAATTTCTCCTTTTTGAAGAAGTGCGTTTCGTCAGCGGTGGTCGTCACGGTGGGGGATTCGGCGATGTAGATAGGGTGGGGGGATGAAAGGGAATGTCCTCGTGGTTCATACATCAACCCGAATACAACGCTACGACTCTAATGCTTGGTGAATATCTTTGATATGCATAACAATGATACGAAATGTGCCCTGAAATACCTGACAATGTTTACTATTCAATTAACCATCGTTATATTATTTCAATAATTATGATAATTACTCCTTTGGTAGCTCAAAGCTAGAGCTCTCGCTTGCATTCCAGAAATTTGTCGCTTTTCACTTCAATATCTCAGTTCATGTATCTGAAATTATTGAAAAGCGAACTCTCTGCGATTGTAATAATCGGATACGGTAATTTAAGTTATATCTAGACACTGTTCCTCCCAAACATGTTTCACGATGTGTCTAGAGATTACACCCACATAGAATTGGGCCTCACTGGCGCTCGTTACCGTGGTCCATAGCTGTCCGAAACGTATACATACATAAATTACGACAATTGATAACTAATTACCCCAAGTGAAGACACTGCTTATCTCACTTATTAATCAGTATAGCAATTTACGTCTATCTTTATTATCCTGACCCGGTTTTACTCCGGTTTTCCTTCGGATAGTGACGGATCATACTTGGGCGGGAATGTTATTAATACCTTTGTTTTATTAATCTTGAATTTTTACTGCACTAATATCTACAATTTATTTTGAATAATTAATGGATAACAGTACGTATCTGTTAAATAGTTTCTTTTATAAATATTAAATCCACCACTGCCCATGGGCCCTTGATCGGAATGGACCCTTAATCGGAATGCCCATGGACCCTTGCTTGTTTCCGGAGAGAAACTTAGTTTATTGCCCCCACCCACGTGATCATACGCAGTTTGCAACTGTTTTTTGACGATAGAGTTTATTGTTTAATCCTGTCAAATCACAACATTTTACGATCCTTTTCGAACGAAATGTGACATTTGTAATGACGCCGTTCAATACGAGGAAAAGCACTGACCAGTTCTTCGCTGCGGGTTAAGAAATCCTCTCCTGGGCGTGGTATGAGACATTTCCTTCTATCTAAAAACAACCCTGAAATCATAAATAGCTATTGCCCAAATTTACTTGATTTATTTTAATAGTCAGATAGTTAATTACATAATTTTAGTCAAATTACTTTTCAGCTTGAATTTGACCTTCAGCAAGTGTTTTCATAAATATTACTGGCCTATAAAAAAGGTCTTAACATTTTTAATTTAACTCATGTATTTCTGTTTATAGTCTGTNTCTGCTGGTTGAATAGCAAGTGTTCACATTCCAGTGAATTTCATGCTTCAACACACAGACTGCCTTCCAGACCTAATCTTTGTGAAAGAGGTTATTACATTTGATATTATATTATAATACAAATGATTGCTTGGTAATTGTGGAGCTTTAGCAACATTATCAAAGCATGATAAATTAAAAGTCGTTTTCATGTTGCTCATTTCTTTATTGGTATTAGAAAGCTTTTTCGGCTGCATAGCAACCATCATCAGTAACATACACTGAGTGTTAAGGAATATTTTTGGCGAATGCAATATTCCTTAACACTCAGTGTATGTTACTGATGATGGTTGCTATGCAGCCGAAAAAGCTTTCTAATACCAATAAAGAAATGAGCAACATGAAAACGACTTTTAATTTATCATGCTTTGATAATGTTGCTAAAGCTCCACAATTACCAAGCAATCATTTGTATTATAATATAATATCAAATGTAATAACCTCTTTCACAAAGATTAGGTCTGGAAGGCAGTCTGTGTGTTGAAGCATGAAATTCACTGGAATGTGAACACTTGCTATTCAACCAGCAGATTAAGGGTCTATCACTCTGGTCACTTAGTCCCGCTGTCTGACAGTCAAATGCGTAAACATGGATTACTTTAAATATTGTAGCATACTACATACTTCTGATCCCAATAAATAAATCTTTACTCATTTTCCAGAAGAAAAAAAATGCAAACTTGGATACGACTAGAACACAATGCACATCTGAGATGTCGAGAGTCCTAGTAATGACTTAATTTTGTTATGTTGATTAAAAATGGGAGACGGGACCGAGATTCTAACCCGAGATTCGAACTTGCCATAATTAATCTGTTACCTGGCGGCGAGGTTCACCGCAATTTAAGAGATTTCTGTATCATAAATGACATTGAGGCAATGTTGTTAAAAACTGTTAAAACGGTCGTATGCTCAGCACAAGCATCATAACTGAGAACTCTCATTTACAATGAATGTTATTAAAAATCAGATAAGTTACCACGAGGAACTAAGTTTTCATTCCCAGCATATTTAGCTACCAAACATTGTTTCTGGGAAAACATTATATTTCTAAGTCACGTGCCAAGAAAATGGCTAAATATTAGTTGGTGTTAAATACATAAATAAATCTAGAGTTAACATAGCAATTCAGAACCAAGAAAGGTATACAGAATATTAACAAATTTACGTTTAATAGAATACAAAAAAATACTTGACAATGGGAACTATAAGGAGATTTTTAATTCATTCAGAAAATATTGCTAACACATCGTAACTATTAAATAACTAGAGATTCGAGATAAGTAATAACAATAGTATTAATGATACTGTCGTCCTTAGAACAAGTTCAGAGAGCCTAAAATTGCGCTAACCCAAAAAGGAAAACTGGAGCAAAACCCGGGCTAGGATGGGAAAAACTTCGTAATATTATCTTACGGAAAAATATTGCAGTCTTTTCTTTATTTGATTTCAGATTTTGCAAATTATTTACTCATTCATGTGATACCATTCTAAAACGATATTCGAAGCCTCCGGTATTCCGTGTTCGAAGGCAAGAATCTCCTTCAAATGTTTAACAGTTGATTGACAATGCGAAGGGCCCGTTAAAGGACCTTGCTCTCCTCCACCCTTTAGGGACTGCACGTTCGAACTCTCGAGTGTCCTACGCCCTGAGTCACACCTGCGGAAGGAGAGACCAGCTGTTCCTCCAGGACAATTGTCGACGCGCTGATGTGAATGTAAGAGCTCAACTTGTGTGACGTCGTGAAGGAATCAAAATGACCTCTTATAGAGTTCGTGTTTTAGCATAGTGAAGGGTTGTCGTTTCAATTATGAGAAGAAATAGAGGACTCTATACCAAACCCCTTGTACACGCGACTTCCTTTAGCGTGTCAGGCGCTGTCATACACGTATCCCTAGCCCTAGTTTTTCTCCGGGTAATGGCGGCCTTTCCATAGGCGGGAATATCATTTAATACTTTTGATATAATTAATCTCGAATGTTGACTGTCCATTATACCCACGATCCATTTTGGAATAATATGCTGATAACAGTTCGTATTTATTAAATAATTTCTTTTATAAATATTAAATCCGCCACTGCCCTTTGACCCTTAGAATTGATGGGATGGTCCCTTGCTTGTTTCCGGAAAGTAACTTAGTTTATTATATCCCACGAGATCATACGCAGTTTGCAACTGCTTTTTTGACAATAATGTTTAGTTATTTAACCATTTAATTAAGTTATCTATTCTCTTTATATAAAGAATAGGTATCACTGATTGGTGTAATATCCAAAACAAATTTTCTCACGAACATATCAGTCAAGTTTATCAATATTTTGCTCCTGGAATTAGACAGGACGGAGACGTTCATTCTATACTCCCGTTCTCCTGCTTAGGTCCAAACATTCCTGAAGTGTATCTTCAAGAGGAGAAATAATTCGATAACTTGAGCCAGGTGAAAATGTTAATTTATTAAATTATTTCTTAATTACATCTGCATGACGTCACACCGATTAACATGAAAATGAGTTCAGCGAGTCAAACACTAAAAAAATCCGACACAAAGAGCGATTTCGAAACTCGAATAAAAAACACGCAAATGATGGCTAAAAAACTCAAACAGCTGCCCCGACGAGTGTTAATGAAGTAAATATAAAATATATTTAAAACGTAAGTGCATTTGAAATACTAACTTGTTTTCAACTCATTATGTAGATAATTGTAAAAAAGAGGCGAACTTAATTGTAAAAAAAAAGTTTCTCATTTTAAAATATAGAAACGGGGTGAGAGTATCAGTCACATTTTTTCCCTGCGCGAGGAGTGTATTCGCTTATGTTTTTTACGAAATTGAGGATTTAATCAGAGGGGAAATTAAGGTAATTTTTTGTTCGTGTTGGAGAAGGGAATGAAATAAAGAGTAAATGAGTTTCCACGAATCGTTTTCACGTTGCCTCCAGTATTTAAGGTGTATATTCGAAAAAAAAAGGATAATTCATCATATGCACTGACAATTTATTCAACACGTATGTATATACATATTAAGGTATATAAAAAAAATTATTATTTTTTGCCCTTTAACCCCTTAAACTTGAATTCTGGATAATAAAATATGCTCAAGTAACCAAAAAACGATTTTTTATTATTTTCTCGAGAGCGCTCTGATCGTTCAAAAACTGTTTCTTTAACTTATAATTTGATAACAGAAATAACACATCATCGTTCGATGAGTATTTTTAAACCAGAATATTATTTTAGGAGATAGTAACATTAGAAAAGTAATGCCACTAGATTAAAGAGTCTAAAAATTCCCTAGAATGAACGATTTATCACATATTATAAATTTTAAAATAAGAGTTAAATAAAAGAACAATTTCATAGATGAACCAATAGTCCCTTTCTATGAAAAATGTTTTATTTTTCTATTATTACAATATTACAAGTTTTGTTGCTGATCAAATTTAAATAAAATTTAGATTGATAATGAAAAAAATTCCACGAGTTGTTGGGCGCGTAAATCCGCCTCTGCCGTAGTACCCTTTCGATCGGAATTGCTGGGATGGTCCCTTGCTCGCTCCCGGAGAGGAAATTAGTTTATTGTCCCGCACGTGGTCATACGCCGTTTGTAACTTTTTGTTTTGACGTCAACCATGCATCGGATTTTCAATTTCAACGGACTGGATCAGAGGGAGATAACCGAAGAGCAGCTGAAATTGCACCCAGATAATTAAAACTGCACAGTAATTAAAATTCACCAAATAACATAGTATTTTTAAAATTTTAACTTCGTGTTTTCTCCAGTTTGGTAAATCATGAGGGACAACAGCTCTTTCAAAAGAATGCTCATTTAAAATATTATTATTATTAAAAAATAGAAAATGACAAATAAATTAAATAATGGACACAATAAATAACTGATACATAACTAATAAGAAATAAGAATACTATTAAATTAGTTTATTGACCTCCACTTGATCACACGCAGTTTGTAACTGCTTTTTAACCATAAATTTATTTTTTATTAGAAAACGTTGGTCTACGCTATACATGAATTATTTTGAACAAGCGTAACATGTGCGAATTATTGACACTCAGTTAAGAGTAAAAATATTGAAAAAATTAAACTTATCTTATTGCTATATCGTGTGATTTGACTCAGTTCACATGTGAAGCTGCAGGCAAGTTCACAGAATTTTCTTGTTTTTTCTAGATGTGTTTTCTGCAGGTTTCTGTACAGTCAATGCCAATAAGACGGGTCTAACACTTCTCATCCTCTATTATTGTGATGTCAGGTCTATAGTTTTGGAAGGTTCGGTGTGTACAAATGGTTCTGTCAAAGTAGATTTCAGCGTTTTCATTTTCCAAAACTGCTTTTGCTTTGCAGCGGGTATTATTATTAAATAAAACTTGAGGAGAAAAATTGGAATCAGTGAAAAAAACAAACAAAACAAATACAAATTGAAATATATAAGTTGTAAAAATTTCCTTCTAACTATGCTGTAAAAATGTTTATTTTCTGTCATTCTTGCTTTTCTATGACACTATGTAAAGTCGATGACCAAAGAATAAATAAACTTGTAATAATAATAGTAATAATAATAACTATTGTTATTATTATGTTTTTACAATGAATATGTTATTTATAATTTATTTATTTATTTAATGAAAAGGGAGGAATATGATTAAAAGTGAATTTTTCCTATTTTCACTATATATCATGAGATATAGTGAGATACCATTCGAGAGATCATCTGTTTCTCTGTGCGACTGAAAATATGTAGAAACCGACATCATTGGTTTCTCTACTTAGGAAAAAGACCAGATTAGACTTTATACCCTTATAGGAATGTAGAGTGAACAGTATTATATTGCATTTTTAAACATTTAAAGCAGAACGAACAAAATTTTAACTTTTAATTTTTTTGCTTAAATTCATCAAATCACATCACTTTGGAAACTGAAAAAGGAGTAGAAGATGACTTTTCATTTTTAATTGAAAATTTAATGTTTTTGTACAATAAATCAAATGTTTATAAAATTAGAATATTCCAAATTATTTTAATGAACTCAATGGCTATAGGAACATAAATAATAAATAAAAGAAAAAAATATGCAATATTTCTGGAATAAGACAAAGTTTAATTTAATAATTGTTAATTGTTAGTTTTGTGATTAGTCGTTCATGATTAATTTTTAAGGATAGCGGTCCCCTATAAATAAATTAAGGGTGGGCCACTGAACAACACTATGACTCCTGTCGCAAAATTAGAACGAAAAAAATTGCCTTGTGTTCCCGGAAATTTGCGAAACTTATTCAACGAAAACAGTCGCCAAACTAGAGAAGTTTAGTCAAACTAGATACTATTCATAAATTATATTTCTTCAATTTATGCTGTATGAAAAATGATTCTCAGTTTAAATGCACCATAACTCATGAACAACTGTTGTAACACCAGTTTTTTAATATGAACATTATAAACAACTTTACTGAATGTTTCATACATGGTTATATGCTTGACTAGTGACTTTATAATAAATAATGTAGTAATTTATGACTGGCACACTCATAAATTGGATACTTATCAGAATAAAGGTGCTACGTGCCAAAATTTGAGAAGTTGAGATATTGCACAACAAATGTGCAAAAAAAAATAAATGGAGAATTACATATCTTCAAGGCAAAATCTGCAGAAGTCAGCAAAGAGCTTCCATGAGCATTACAAAATGTCAGCAGTGCTAAGTCCCTCGTCGAATTCATAAAAGAGGTACAATGTGATTTGAAGTGAAATGAGAGAAGCGACTTATAATAAATACTGCGATCTCGGGAACTGTGAAGGTGAAAGAATCATTTAGTACCTTGAGACTGATCGTAGAATTCCGTTATTGAAGAAAGGGAAGCGTATGAGAGATACAGTCTACGATATTTCAAGTATTAGTATTAGGAAGAAAGATCTACAGTAATAATTCCTTATTTACCAAAGGAAAAGCATTACAGGCAAATTTCACAATGAAAATGAGATTGGACTTAATACCTTTCACAAATTATGTTTTTGTTTTTTGTTTTCTTTTTCACTTTAATTTTATAGATATGAAACTTTCATTTTGTGTGGCAAAGAGTTACCATTTGTTCTTATCTTTAAAGTTTGGAGAATAAATAAATAAATAAACAAAAGTGTGTAATAAAGATTGTTTTACTATAATAACTTTGCGTTCACAAATTTGGCACTTTACACATTTCTACTGATAAACATCCAATTATTACCATAAAATGGCATTCAATTCTGCAGTTGTGAACCCTGTCAGAGGTAGATAAATGCATCTGTAGAAGCATTGGCAACTCATTCACTGGAGGATGTGGTAGCGAAGGTTTTTAGCTGGACGCACTGTCGGAGTGACAACTTGGAATTATTCATGAACGAAACCTAATTTCATGATCCAACCGAATATGTAAATGTAATTATGTGCGAAACATTTTTTTTTTTTCGGTTTGAACGACTGGATCGCTGACAGCACTGTTCGGGAATATTCGCATTAGATTGCGTGATCATATATGTTGTATATTTTGTTAATAAACATTTTCTATTTATTTACGGAAAATATGTTTCATAACTTAAAAAAAAACCCTTTCCTTTTTCTTTTGCCCCCAAAACTTGAGTTGAAAGATCATGAATAATAATAATAATAATAATAATAATAATAAATGCGGATCCATTATCGTATTAACCTTGTAAAGAGCAAAAGGAATATTTCAACGTAAATATTTTGTTGTATCCCCGTACTACTTGTTCGAAATACAAATTGTTCTCCCTTACATAGCGATCCTCTTTATAATTGGAATTACCTTAAAATCAAGATAAATGTGATGTATAAATTAATTACTCTTTATTTCAGATACCATCTTCCTTTTGTTTTGTGTGTTTTTTACTGTACGATTACTTTAAATGTATTTTTTAAAACGGAAATAAGACGTTTAAGACGTGAAATGTAAGAGAAGTTACATGCCCTCACTTCGCCTCCAAATAATGAAGCATTAATATTATCAATCAAATAATTATGTTGGTTTGTCCTGGTCACTAATGAACATCACTTTATATTTTAACTCACAACTTCCGAGTACCTACTCGTGGAGGAGTGTTTGCTTCGTCAACGGCCAGGTGAAAATTTCCACCGGCCGGGACTGGAACCCGGGACCTTCTGCTCTGGTCGCAGGTGTGCAGTCCACTGCACCACACGCCTCGACTCCTCGGTACGTACACAATTCACCGAACTCAGTTCACCGGAACACGCCGGGTGGATGTTGTGTATGGACTGAGGAGTCGAGGCAGGTGGTGCGGTGGACTGCACACCTGCGACCAGAGTAAGAGGTCCGGGGTTCGAATCCCGGTCCGTCGCAATTTTCTGGCCATTGACAATGCTCACTTCATATACCTATTTTTATTGTAGACTCTAAAGAAAAGTTCGAATCAGATAGTTAATACGGGATAGAATTGTCTTCAGATTTGTCTATAAAAAAATGGGTAATCACTTGGAGAAAGGTCGGGAATCGTAACAACACACAATCGGTATTCTCACGAGCCTTGTCTCAGGTGCAGACATCTGTTTCGTTGCCACGACGTCACTGTCCTACCTCAACACGCCTCCCTTTGCCTGAGGACCATTGCTCCCTTCCGCTAATTTCCCCCCTCCCGCCTCTTACGCCTCTGTCCTTTTCCAAATCGCGTAATGTCTTTACGAACGCTTTTGCGGCCCGCCATCTTGGTTTGGTCGCTGTCGCCGCCGCCGTTGCCGCCGTCCGCTTCACGAAAGCTTATTTGATTCGTTAGTNCCTCCCCCCCACTTACTCACCCACCTTCCCCTCCCTCTCGGCCTCAATACAACGGGAAGAGGACCGGAGAATTGGCGGAATACATCGGATGCACGGAATGGACAGTCATACGACGTGCAGTAAAACACTACATTTCTGTACATATTTTGGAAATATTTTCGGCATTATTTAAAGGTTCTAATAGTACACATTTGTTAAATAACTTTTTATTTTCTATTAAATATAAATTTTGTTGTTATTCTGTAGATTACCTTGGGACGCACAAATGATATATTCGACACTGCTTTTGGGTCCTTGATCGAATTTGCTGGGATGGTTCCTTGCTTGCTTCCGGGGAGAAAATTAATTGTCCTTCATGTGGTCGTACGCAATTTTTAACGATTTTTTTAAATTAAAATTATTATTATTATTATTATTAATATTATTAATACCAGGGAAACCAAAGGAATGAAAAATTCAAGAGACCGCTCTTTCTGGCACAGCTCACACTTTAATGAAATGCATCTAATCCTTTAGAAAGCAGGTGAAGACCGGGGATTGGAAATTTCAAGCAGACACATCTTTAGAACTGGGAAGTTTTATGCTTTTTTTTTCTTTTTTACAGGAAAATTATTATTATTTCTTATTCTCACCAAATAATCGAAATGTAATATTACATTCACGGAAGTAGATTCATCATTGCAAACTTCTTATTCGTATCAAAAATAGTTATAAGTGTGAATTTTCTGTGATTTTATGTTGTGTCCTTTTCTATCGTTTTCACATTCTCTCATTAAATTGCCCTGTATACCCTTTTAAACGAATTAATGTCACATTATTCATGTTTTCGTGTACTATTCTTCTTTTTTTGTAATTGTAATTTACTTTATTTGTGTTATTCACAGCAATTCTTTAATCTTACAATATATTTAAAAATCTTTCCAGTCAGACTACATTAACTAGGAGACTAAAAACGCTTTTCCTTATTTAAAATAAAAAAGTCGCATCCTGGCGCGGATTTCTCTTCGGTTTCCCTTCGGGTAGAGGCGGGTATTCATATATTAACTCTCTGGGATCTGGTACAGAAGTGGTTCTCTCATTAATTGCATTGTTATAATTAATCTAGAATTTTGTGTTATTTTAATGGTAACGATTTATTAGCGAAATATGTTCAGAAATGATGTTGACGATTTGATGATAGGTCGTATTTGTTAAATGCTCTTTTATATTTTATAACATATACGTTTCTTTAAATTCTGTAGATTTTCTATCACGTAGCTAATTATTCTTACTCTTATTTTAGAGGGTGTGTGCTATTACTGTACGACGGGGTGGAGAAATGATAAATCCGCTACTTTTTTAAAACCTTTTTCCGGAATTAATAGAATGGTCCCTTGTTTGAATAAATTAGTTTATTGTCCTACACGTTGTCTTACACAGTTCGAAAGTGCTCTTTTTTGGCCATAAATTTATGATTACTTTTTTCTTACCAAATGATAATGATTAAAAATTACAATTCACGGAAGTACACTTATTATTGTAAAAGTGTTGATCCAAATAAAAATAGAGACAATTGCGTATTTTGAGTACAGTTATCTTTGAAATTTCCTATATTTGTTCACTTTCTAATATTTTATGGGTATTATTTTCTTTACTAACCTTTTCTTTTTGTTTTTATAGTCTCTATGAAGGACCAAATTTCATTTGACATAGTCATCTATTAAAATTTGTTCATTTGATATTAAATGAATCATGACGGGAATTCCGGACGCTGCGTCGCTGTCAATGTGTCGAAACCTCTCAATGAATCCAGAAATTTATAGTATTTAGATGAAGTATGATTTATATCGTATACACAGAAAACAATTATTTACGTAGAGACTGGATCAATATTTATTTAATATTGATCAAGATTCATATTTATTTATTTATTGAAAAATATCGTCAATACTAGTCTTCACAGCGATTGAGACTATTTTGTTATCGACATATATAGTTCAATTAATCAAGAAATATTTTAAATTATTCTAGGAATTTTAATACACCGAACAATTTACAAGAGATTTATGATCTCACCCTAACTTTAAACAGAGTACACCAGAAACAGAACCAACAAACGATCTCCTAAATCAGAGATACCAACACAAAATAAAATAACTATAACGAATGACCAATGGAAATACGAGAGTGTTGAATGCTTGCTGCACGAACATGAGTTTTGGTCACGTGTGAATCGCTCTAGAAATTCAATGTTACTGCGAGGTAAAAGCATGCACACGTATAATCCACATAGTGGATGCATTGCAATGCTTTTAGTACGTTTTCAGACTTGTTTCAGTACGCATTCGCGAAATTTTATCATAGGACAAGATAACACATTTTTAATCCAATTTTCAGAATATAATGTTAATTTTTTCCCATTTTAATCATACAGAAAATGTAATAACTTTATTACATGAATATTGTTTATTTTGATGAAATTATTATATTTAAAAAAAGATTGAGGTTTATTTTAATGAATATTATTTTATTGAATGTTCTACAAAATGATCGGATAAATGGGATAATGTAGACATTCCTACTCCAACACGCTTTCAATGTTTATTAACATTACTTTTAACACATTAGCATGTTGAATGTATGTGTTTATTATGTTGGAAAATGAATGAAGAGTTCTTTTATTTCTGTAAAATACAAAATGGATTGAATAAATTGTACTTCTCAAGATGTATTTATCCATCTCTCCCATTAAATTAAATTAAATTTATTGTCAAAAAACAGTACAGACTGCGTAATAGGGCAAATATAATGCCAATATGTTTGTAATTTAACGCAAATATGTTTGTAAATTTACATGTAAAAGTTATTATCGAACAATAGATTATTCTGAGTATAGTGTTTAAAAATCATAAGAGTTGAAAAAACACTAAATTCACGATTTATTGTTACAATAAACACGCCCCTAGACAAAGCCTAGAGAACCTGTATAAGAAATCCGCCTCTACCCGAAGGAAAAACGGAGAAAAACCCGGGCCAGGATGGGGCTACAGAATTTATGTACACAACCGTGCCAAAGTTGAGTACACATAAAACTAAATTAATATGAGCCATACGGCAACACAACCATGCAAGAAAATAGTTTTTGAAATTGTTATAAGTTATTTAAAAAGTGCTACAGCAATGGCAAGATAAAGTACAAGACGAATTTAACTTTTATTAAAATCAATAAATTCTTGTGTAGAAGCACTGGTGCAGGAGATAGTTTTTAAACGCGGATTTGAAGATATTCAATTTCATAATGTCTTTTATTTT
>NNCF01130836.1:239086-250910 GCA_002313205.1 Laupala kohalensis | reverse complement strand
ACTTGGCCCACGTGGAGGGGTTTGTAGAAGTAGTTGATAATAGTTAGAATTATCGATACTTGGAGGAGCTGGATAGAGGAAGAAAAGATTGATTTTCAGTATATGAACTGGGACATTAATGAGAAAAGCTTCAAATTTTCTGCATCGGGAATCGAACCCGGGATGACTCAGTGATGAGCGACAACACTACCATTTGAGCCACGGGCGGTGTCTCTAATCCAAGTAAAATTCGTGGTGGTGAATGAAGAGGGGTTCGCGACAGGTATCCTCTATGTACTTCCAGTTCTCTTGCCTTTCATTCCACCACCTCATTTACTCATCATCATTCGCCCTCATTTCATACTCATCCGCCTCGGGGAAGTGTGTCACGAAGGGCGTCTCGAACCTTTGGAATTACCCTGCCCTTTCAAATGAGGCATTATATCATGCTTCATCTCCTATCCCTTTAAGACAAGAAAAAGGAGATACGGAAACATATTGTACCAAAAAAGGTTGTAAGTTCCAAATGTATTTAAGAACTACTTCATATATTTCAGTATTTTTACTCAAATTCAATACAGCAGTTTCGTGTGTAATAATGATTCGTAGGTATAATGATGCTAATGATGGCGTGGCCACTTTTTTCCAGCAAAAGCGCAGTGCGTCTTTCATTTATTTGAAAAGCATACAAACATTCCAAGAAAACAGTAAATGAGATTTTTAAATGTACTATTTTGTACCTAAGTCCGAACTTTTTGCGTGAACAAGGATCACGTAGATAAGGCGACAATTAGTGATGATATTCACCTATTCCGGGTTTTGCACCTCTAATAGTACTGGCAATGCTATCAAGCAATATGTTTTCCATTTTTATGATGATGTAATAAAATAATAAAATATTCTACGATTGGAGAGAATTTTCTGATAAGAAATCAAGTTGACTAAGAAAGGGGAGAACAGTGCAGAAATATAAATCCTCGCACGAACAATAATACGTTATTAATCATGTTACGTCGAATGAAAATGGTAGACGGGACCGGGATTCGAACCCGGGACCTTGAGCTCTACGCGCTCATGCGCTTCGACGTAACATGATTAATCTGTTACCTGGCGGTGAGGTTCAATGCAATCTAAAAAAATAAAAAAATAATACGTTATCATGTGATGATTTAATTTTAAAAATACATTCAAATTTCTATAGGGGCTGTGACCGTCGAAACACATATCAAAGGGATTGATATTGTTACAATTATCTATAAAGCTTATATGACTATGATTTTGAAAACTTGCCCCAACCCAGGTTTTCCTCCACATTTTCCTCCGGTTTTCCTTCGTGCACAGACGGGTTTTTATAATTATACGGGTTTAGTGGGCATGAGACTATTGGTGGCAGCGTTTTGGGGCAGCAGTGCCACGAACACTATTGTTGTTATAAATCTCGAAGTTTTAGGGATACTAATAATTACTATTAACTTGCGATATTTTTGGATAGTAATGCATTTTTGGAATATATTTACTACTTTAATCTCTTGAAAATAATATTTTTAAAACATACTACAGATATTATGACAAGCAGGTAAGTATTTTGTACTTATTTGGGGGCTGACTCTCATGAATTTATCTCAGGGCGCAGAAGCGTTAAGTGGATGGCTGAAATTCATGGGATGGTTTCTTGCTATCTTCCGGAGAATAAATTAGTTTATTGTGCAGTTTGTACCTGAGTATTTAACAATAAATATTTACTTGTTTAAATCAAACTCGAAAAAATCTAGTGTACCTCATTCAACTTTCCTATTAAAATTGTTCGAAAAAGATCATAGTAGTAAACAGCCTGCACATCAATAAAACTGAATGAAAAAATAATTTATTCACACAAAATACAAATGCATAATTATACAAATAACGCATTAAAAAGATCAATATGTGAAAAATATTTATCCTCACATTTAAAAAATTATCTATTTACTTCCAAATTTCATCTCAGCTCATTCAACCATAGATTGCAGGAATAATCTTCCCTTCTAAACTCTTTGCATTTGTCTCGTAGGCCGATCTAAATTAGGCGCCTCCAAGATTTTTGCGTAATAACTATTCACCGTATCACAAAAACGCAGCAACGTACGGAAATGGTGTTTAGCAATCTACGCACAATATAATGTAAAATAAAAATGTTATATTCATTTCTTACAAATTTTTATTTTTAAGAAACCGGAAGGGCTCTATTAACCTCGATGTTGGGAATCCCTAAAACCCCATAAAAAACAAGTCGGAAGCAGAGCATGGGGAGTAAATGAAGTTGGA
This sequence comes from Laupala kohalensis, assembly GCA_002313205.1. Taxonomy (NCBI): domain Eukaryota; kingdom Metazoa; phylum Arthropoda; class Insecta; order Orthoptera; family Trigonidiidae; genus Laupala; species Laupala kohalensis. Next base: position 248,630 of record NNCF01130836.1, on the reverse strand, counting down.
ATGAGTTGTCCAGAAATAGGTTTCTAGTCCCAATGCATTCAAAGTAAATTCTCTACTTGGTTTAATTTCATTAACTTGTTTGTGAGTTATCGGATAAACAAATTCTTCACATACATACATACATACATACGACATTGGACATCATCGCCAAAATTTGCGCATAGATTCTCTTGCAACCTACACTTTCCTTGTGCATCCAAACTAATACGAATGCGTAACGCGAAAGTGTATTATATATTTTATATTTTTCGGAATAGAGGAAGATTAGTCTACGAAAACTCCCGAGCAACGCTAGTACTGTATGGTTGAAAAGTAAAAACGAAGCGCGATTTCCGCGTCCGCAACTACACTTCCATCCAGTCAGTCACGTAAACGATTGCGTGAAGACCACAAATCATTCCGTGTTTCCTCTGTTGGTTCTCCTCAGAATCCGTGTTGGGTGAGGATGGCTCCAAATGCAAATGGCGACCGCAAAGGTTGACCTTCAACTGTTGCTCCTGAGGAGGATTCTGACCACAGGGAGAGCTCCAATCAATGGGGATTGTGGTACACTCGATTCCTCTTGCAACAGGAACTAGAGCAGTGTGACATCCGACTCCAGTGAAAAGGGTCATAGGGGTGGCATTCTGTGTGGCCACTTAAGATGAATGACTGTTTGGTGTTAACAGATTTGGAGTTAACAGACATTCAATGGCCATTTTTACTATAGGACAATTTATAGATCGTGTTTTAGAAATTCATACGAATTTTAAGAGTCATTCCGGGGTAGGTGGTCTTAAAATAAAGATAAAAACCGACGGTGTCGTTGCTCTCCGAGTCCTACTGACTGAATGGTTGGGGTTCAGATCCCGGTGAGGTCATCACCACTAGAATTCTTTCTCACGTTTTAACTTCAGTTGTATGTCGTCTCAGTATCCCCATCTCGACCTGGTTTTTTTCGGGTTTTCCACGGGTAGATGCGTGTTGTATACAAGCCCATAAACCTCAGACCTAGAGGCTGCATCATTCGGTGGCAGGTTGCTCCATTAACGGAAAGCAGTGTGATACGCAAAGCTTCCTCCCCCAATAGTTCTGAAATACTCATAAATTTCGTCAATTTTGGATCTTCTTCTTCCTGAGGATTAAAATGATGGAACGAAATCCGATGTTCACATCCTTTACGAGGAGAAGTAATGCAGAATTGTAAGTGTTTCATGGATGATAATCACACCCGAAAGTTAAAAAATATTCTATTATTGAGAGAAAAAATTGACAATTTCTACTACTTAAGTGGCATCCATTATTCGGAAACGATTCTTTATCAGAATGTTTCAACACTCTTGATATGCGTTCGAAACTGATCAAGTTTGCACAATTGAATTCGTTCAATAGTTCAAATAATTCTTTGTGATGAAAAACCTGTCAACACCAAATCTATCTCAAACAAAAACTAATCTCTTCAAACTAGATTCTGACTTGTGATGTTTTCTTGGTGAACGAAAAATTTGCGGAAACGACACCAAAATTTATTAATAATTTTTAGGTACATTTTGGAAAAAAACAAAAACAAAAAACCAGGGTTGTGAACAAATTAAAAATTTTGTGTGCTATTNACATTTTGGAAAAAAACAAAAACAAAAAACCAGGGTTGTGAACAAATTAAAAATTTTGTGTGCTATTAGGGAGAAATCGCTTTCTTTTCAAGTTTAATTGTGTCAAAGGAAACATTTGTATCAAAATATGCTGCAATTTTCCACTTTCCGCCTCTACTATATTATATTTTATATTGTTCCATTCCCTGTCGTTTCTCTCCGTTAGGAATCCCTTCTTCCTTCCCTTCTTCCTTCCCTCCTTCCTTTGCGTTTCGAACTAACTCCTCGAGGCTCCTCTTGTGAAAATCGCAATGGAATTAATTAGGGAAACCCCCGGCGACGGACGTCAGCGGTGTCGGCATCTTGCGGTAAGTAATGCAACTAGGTAGAGGGCAACTCGCTCATTGCTTCTAAGGTCCGAAGGGGGGAAGGGAGGAGGTAAACGACAGGTTCTGATGGCGGCTTCTACCTTGCGAGTCACTGGCCCTCAAGGGTTCGGGCATCGATGCAAGGGGAATAACTGCGGAGTTACGCATATTTATTTATTTAATGTCTTTTGTGAGGTTCAGGCTCTTCCAACTAACCATTGGACTTGGGAGAGGGAATTGGGAAGGAAAGATGGTGGGTTGCCGCGGAACTTATGGTACCGAATCGATATAGGAGAGGGGAAACCCCCGCTGGAAACCTCACCTAGTTCGGTCGAGCAGGGTTTGAACCCACGCTCTACCGCTCAGCGGGATCATGAGACTAGACCGCCGCTGTTGATGTCACATTGGGCCAGTCTACACATAAATGAAGAAAAAAATATGATGATAGACGAGGGAGGGAAATACAGATGTTTCCAAAACTACGTTAGGGGAATATGGGGAATTTAAATGTAGCAATAGACAGTAAGTAGATTTCTTTCCTACTTCCTTCTCATGGTGGGGTCGGGGAACTCTGCTTGGTAGCATAATGGATTTGCTCCGTGAGAGAGAAATGCAACAATAGATGAGACAAAGAGGATAGGACAAATATAATATAGAGCACAGGGAAGAAATGAAAAGTTACGAACGAGGGGAGGGGAGAGAAGAGAAAATTTAAAAAAACTAGAGAAGAAACTAAAAAGTAAAGGAAAAAATCATGTAATGTCGTAAGGTGCATACATGACTGTGAAGAATAGAAGTATATTATTCATGTATTATTTAAATAAATATTAAGACAAAACAATACATTACTCTTATATAAGTCAGAGGTTTCTGATGCGTCAATCACAACCCAACACCTTTCCTTCCAATTCCTAACCCTGGTTCGCCTGAAGTCCTGATAACCTAAACTTTATAGCCACATAAAAAAGTGACACAGGAAAGCAATGTTTTGACGTAACCCTGGCGCAAAATTGTCGCCTATTTGTTTCTACCGCCTCCCGGAAAGCTTCAAGATTTGTTCGTAGAATAGCTATTTTTTGAGACCCTTTCGTACATTTACAGGAATTTAAATACTGAGGAATCATATTAAGAAGACCCATGGAAGGTCTCTAATGACCTTGCCATTGACGAGCTCTAAAGCCACACAAAAAAATGACCCATGGACAAGATGAAAGGCCAAATTTTTATGTACAATCTCTTTTATTCTATAACTATATGAAAAATAGAAGAATGATATTGCCTTTTCTCGATATGTTCATAAGAATGCATTCAAAACACCGAATAGCTGATGACGGTGTAATGGAGGACGTTCGCATTATCCGGCCCGGAGGACCTGAGGCTCGTCGTGTTGGAAGAGGACGGCGACGGTGGCGCGGCGGGTGGCGGAGGGGCGGAGGTGGCGACGGCGGTGTCGGCGTGCCGACGCCGGGGAGCGCACAAATACATGGAAATAACATTATGTTAGTTAGTTAGCGCGGCTCCGGCCGGAGCTTAAATTGATCAGCCATTCACACCTGCCTCGCGTCCGCCGCCGCTTCCCCCTCCCTCTTCTCCTGCGAGAGACCTCGTCTTTAACGCCCCGTTAGTGAGACCTAACTCGATAAGGACTGAACGGGCGGACGGGCGGTCGGGGCCGCTTGACTGTGGCGGTGGAGGAGACAAGATGTTTGTGTGGCAGATCGAGGTGGATCCGATAGATGTTTATGCTAGAAGCGGCAGGTCACGGGAATTTAAATTATTATTTCGAAATATTCAAAATACGAAATAGTGGAGACTGCGTATTCGTACGTACTCGTAAGTATACTACGTTCGTTTGCGGGGAAAAGGAGAAGAGAAACCATCGAACATATTTTGTGAGAAAGTGAATTATACGCCACCGAAAAAGCGAGTTATTTGAAGAGAATGAAGAAGGAAGGTGCACCAAAGATACAAGGAAAGAACGAGATGACAGACAACGAAGGGGAATAATATTGATGCTTGCAAAGCGATGTAAAAGAAACTTGGGAAACGAAGCAAGGATTACAGGAATCTTCGATGGATAATGCTATGAGCAGGGAGAAATGAGAAAATGAGAAGGAAAAGAGAGTAAAATTAATACATAGAAAGAAGTCGTGGAATGTCGCAAGACGGAAACGTGACAAATCAAAGAGAAATTTGTTCTGTATGTATTATTTAAACAAATAAATAAATATACTATGAAAGGGGATGAATATAGTTATGAGGAGGGACGTAAGATAAAGGTGAAATTATTCTAACGTAAAACAGAGATATATTTTATTTTATTATTCCACATCTTAAACAAAGTCACTGTTTAATTTCCTCTTCCATATTTCACATCTCTGAGTGGATCTCTCTTACATTGCTGAAATCTCCCATCTCCACCACATCACGTTCTTCACAGCATATTCTGCAGTGTACATAACCTCAAAGTGTAATTTTTGAAATAAATTGTCTTCTTTCGTACCTCTCAGTTTCGTATTTTCTGTCATGTTATATTGGAGGAGAAATGCTATATGAAATTTAAAATGATGCACAAAGAATATAATTGGGATGAAATAAATGACCAAGGAGAGCAACCGGATCTTTTCTGGACCATGCAGTATCTTCTCCAAAGATAGGAAATCCGCCTCGCAGGTAGTTCGCCTGCCCTTATTGTTTCGGTTATGGTTGTGATCACTCTCTAATTCGCCAGTAAGACGGATGTACATCTCTAACCGATCTCCTTCGAATGAATTTTTTTCATAAATCCCTTGTTTTAGCATAAATTACAATAGTTTTAACTCCAAATCTAACATAACTATATACTCATATTTCTTGGCAAAGATAGACAATAAAATTTCAGTCACATTTCTATAACATCCCATTATTGAGAAATCAGCTTACTAAAAAACATAATTTTAATCTTAATTATATTGAGAAGCGAATAAGGCAGGATTGTACACTTTGATGAGCTTCCATCTCGGTAACTCACCGGAGCGTTGTACTACTCCGGTTCAAAATTTGTTTCATTCCTCTACTTGAGACGACGAAAATGAGCCGTTACTAAATAATGTTAAATAAGTAGTTACTATTATGCAATATGAACTACAAAATAGGGCTTCTCCTTATTGCAGGTATTGGTTACACATAGCACCTGACTCAATACCGAACAATATAGTGTAGACCAACTACCTGAGTAGCAGTTGTTCTACCTTCGGTGAAAATTATGAGCTGATTTACACCTTCAGGAAAGATGGTACTGTATCGGAATCTGCGTGTCAGTTACGAGTATCACATGATTATTAGCCCCAATAAGTTTGTAGAAGATGAAAGAGGGACGTGTGTATATAAATGATCTGGATAAAGGCTTAATAATTGGTCTTGTTTATCCAGGACAAATCGCGTCTTCCACGTATAGTTTCTGTAGCATGTCTCCAAACGCTAACCTCATGTTATCGAAGAAATAGTAGTAGTAATAATAATAATAATAATAATAATAATATAATTGGGACTTTAAGAATGATACCTCGCTGAATGTCCAAGAACTTTCGATTGTTCCTGGTACACTGCCTGAAAGTGATATTCAGGAAATAGCTCTCCTCGGAACCGCATACATACTAAGGAAGGTGTTGTAAAATTACTCCACACTGTATTTTCTCCTCAGAGAGCTGGTTGCTCTCTAGAGAAAATATGAGAAATAACTGGCTACTACATCTTTAAGTCGTGCATGAAGGGTTAATAATAATAATAATATAATTTAATAATATAATGATGATAGACGTAAATAGCACAATTTTTCAAACAATTAAAGGCATGCACTTTCATTGGAAAGCGATTGACACAAATCGGTTAATGAATACCGTAGGAGATGTGGATGATGACGTAAGTTCGTCCATCAGATGGCCATTGAGTGAGTCTCCGTTGCGCTTCGTTAGTCACCTTGTTATGTCCCAGAATAGGAAGTAAGCGACCGAGGGAGACACAGTGATCGTGGTTGGCATCAAGATGGAGATCAATTACAAACGCATGAGTTCCTCGCTCGCTCTAATTAGGCCAACATCCCTCGTCCTTCCCCTAAGATATTACGAGCGACCTGCCAACTATTTTTTAATATTCTTATAGTCAACTATCAAAGAATAATCTATTATTTGAATGATGCTTCGAAGAATGATAAATTACAAGGAGTTTTCATATTGTTCATGGTTTTATTTTCACTAAAAACCCAACGCCAGTAGCATACACTGGAAATAATATTTATGAAATAATAATATAAAAATACAATAATAATAAAACATATTTATTGAAGTTCTGGAAGATAATTTCAGTTTGTTCTCTTAACATGTACTTCTGATATACGGGTGATTTACTAATTAGTATTTTAGAAAATAATTATTTTCTACGTCAGACGTCATGTATTACACTACCAAATATTATTGCTATTATTTCGTTTGAATGGTCGTTTAAATAAGTTGTTTTTAGTTGAAATCGAAACATATACATATAATCCATTTACTTATGACAATGTAGCGATTTAATTCTACCTACGCCAGTACTTCCTTAAATAATGTTTATTGAAGATATGATTCACGTGATCCAACCCCCCCCTCTTACGATTTCGTGATGTAAAATGTGAATAATCGAGAGAGTTCAAATGGAGAATTGCCCCTCCGGTGGCAGCGTTCTTGCTCTTTACCAAGTCGTACCGGATTCAATTCCCGGAAAGGCCAGAAGAAAATGTAGCTTTTCACTTCAATGTCTTACTTCATATATAGCTGTTTCTACTGAAAAGCGAATCCTCCTTCTTCTATCTACCTCCTAAACCTCTCCATGTGGACTAAGTAACCGACCCACCTCCTAACAATTGCCCTACCTCCTATCGCCCCATCTATATAAGCTTCAATATCACGCAACATTTTCCATTTACAAATACTACACTTAAAAAAGAAAAAAACTTGGACAATTACCTTCGGCGAGGCGGTCGTGTGGAGTGCACAAAGGGTCTGACGCCGTCTGCCTGTCTCTGCCTCCGCACAGTCCTTGGAGCAGTCCCAAGGGCGGTCGCAGTCCTTCGTGACCCAGTGCGGCAGCTGCTGCGACACAAGCACACGTCACGTGATCAGAGAACAGCGTGTCTTCTCAAATACAACACTAGCGAACGCTCAAAGTCCACGGATAAAATGAAACCGAAGAAAATAATGTTGCCGATGAATGGAAGGGCATTGTGTTTGTTTATTGTCCTCAAACGTGGTCACATGCAGTGTGTAGTTACTCTCGTGGCAATAATCTCTTGGCACATAAATATTTCCGTTCCTTCGCCAAGATGTGGAATGAACTTGAGTAACAAACTCGCGGTATGTTTGGAAAACAATATATGATAAAATTCGTGAGATCACTCGTAATGCTTGAAGATTCCTCGTACAAAAGATTCATGAGTGAATGTGGATGAATGATTTGTTCTGTTTTTAACTCTTCTGCTTCAATTGATTATGTTCAATACCCTCACGTAGCCTCTTACGATCCATAATGATATGCTCTTTTCTTGTTTTAATATTTTTTTCTCTATTTTATAAAATTTCAAAACTTTTTCTCTGTCTCAATACTTATTTCATTTTATTACTTTTTTTTTGTATGTGTTAATGTTTCCATCGTTTGTATGTAATCATGTGGTTAACTGTAAGAGAGGGCGTGAGCCTTAACTTCGCCACCGAATAAAGGAATTATTATTATTATTATTAAATTATTTGTTTATTGGCTGTCTAATTTGCCTCTTTTTGATACAGTGTAGCCAACGCTTTTTACTTCACCGTCGTCCATAAGGGTACCTCGCGTTATGTTGGCAGCACTTTCGGATTCCTTTAAACTTAAATCATTCGCCAACATCGACTTCCGATTCAATTTACTTGCTCTTGTGGCGCTATTCTGCTCTTTCTGAATCGAGCGTGTAGAACAAATATTATCGTGTGTCATGGTAACTTGTGTTTGTTACAGCAAGTAGAGTTACATTTGTGACTACTGTTAATATTTATTCGGATGTACTTAATTTCGTAGAAGTGGGCAATTCGTATCAGGCAGCCATATTGAAAAGTTACATGACTTTGAGTATACGAATGGAAATTTCAAGGTGTATCTTTTCTTGAAAATTTAAGCTGTGAATGTAAACAAATAAGTAAATTTACTGTCAAAAATTCAGTTACAAAAACTGAGAGTGACCACGTGGAGGACAATAAACTAATTTACTCTCCGGAAGCAAGCAAGGGACCATCCCATCAATTCCGATCAATCGCCCTAAGGCAGAGGCGGATTTACCATATCTGCTTCAACTTAAGATAACAAAAATAGTTACCTAGATGTTATATCGACATAAGCAAATAAATTTATATGTAATATAATACTATATATTGTTTATGAATTGGGACTATTAAAGAATTCTAAATTTGAGATTTACGATTATTATACTATTATTGAGATTATTGATCCTAAACCATAATCTAGACCTACTAGATCATGTCTACTCGAAGGCAAACGGGAGATGAACCAAACCCAGGATGGAGCCACAAAGTTCATGAATACAATCGTAATGCACACAAGAGGTTGTGTGTTATTGAGTGCGCTATTTCACTGCACAGAATACGCACAAAAAAGAGTTTATGAGAGTGGCAAAACATTATGTATTATTTAAAATTGAAAGAAAATGGCAGTTCATAAACAGGAAAGACAGATTTGAGAAATTTCCAGATTTAGTCAATGATTGGCACTGTGAAAAAATTAATAAAGAAGAGCGGATATTGATGATTCAAATGCAAATAACAATTATTGTTAGAAAGTTGATTTACACCATACCTCGTCGATGGTAGAGACCCGATAAAAGGCATTTGAATATGTTAATTTTACAAGGAGAGGTTTTGTAATCTTGCGTAAAATTAATAAAGATAAAACGTATTAGTGATAGTGATAATTGAGAAAAGAGGTTTGAGAAACCACAGAAGAGAGATAAAAAATGTTCTATTGACTATGCTTGGTACTAGGTTAGAGTTGTTGCCAGCAAATAAATAAATAAATAAAAAATTAAATACTAGTACTTGCGTAAGTCATAAGCGCCAAAGTCCTTTAGAATAAGTCAAAACAAAATCTCAAAGCAGAGAACACCATATGGGAGAAATAAGATAACAAAAATAGAATATATTTATATTTAAAAAAAGGGCACTAATGACCTTGACGCTGGCGAACCCTAAAACCCCAAAGAAAACAAGATTAAAATGTTTGTTTATATAGCTATTCTTAACGTTTCTTAATCCATTGTATTGTTTCTTAATCAGCTTGTTTCATTTGGAATTAGTGTTCTGGTATTGTGAAGCATTGTATATCTTTTGATAATTTGTTGTCCTTTATTATTATAATCTATTTCTAAAAAGTTAGTCAATTTCTCATCTCATGTATTGTTATTGGTTATGTGTGAATATGTTGCAAAAGTGCACTATGCATAAAAAATTTTATTTTCAATTTCATATGAATTTACATTTGAATATATATATATATATATATATATATATATATATATATATATATATATATATATATATATATATA
>NNCF01130836.1:206571-236164 GCA_002313205.1 Laupala kohalensis | reverse complement strand
AATAATTGAAACATAAAAGCATAACATGAAAGTATACAATAATTGAGCTGTAAAAACAGAGCTGTATATTTTGGAAAGGTATATATATCATTCTTTGATAATATTGCTAACGCTCCACAATTACCAAGTATGACTATTTTAAAAACAATTATTATCCAATTTTCCCTTAGCACCCCCAGGGGGGGGGGTGAGATTTCGTTTTTCATTAAACTTTAAAATATATGAATATTCTGAGGTATTTTGAAGAACTGAAACGATAGAAAATGATTTCAAAATATGCATACATTTTCAATTTTCATAACCAGTATTAAGTTCGATTCCCGTCCTCTGAGGATCGTAAGGGGTGCTAACGGGTTATCGGAATCATTAGCTAGCGTCATATTCAGCTTTAGAGCACCAAAATACACACACATTTTAAATTTTCAGAAGAAGTGAAATTTCAACCCCCAATGGGGTTTACAAGGGGGTACAAAGGGGTGGTTGGGTAGTGGAAATCAATTTTTATCGTTATATTTGGTTTCAGTACTCCAAAATACTTGAGAATCATATATCTTAAATTTTCATGAAAAACGAAATCTCAACCCCCCTGGGGGTGCTAAGGGAAAACTGGATAATTAAAAATTTATTTTATAGTTATAATCGGTTTCACTACCTCCAAATACATGGGGGTAGTAGGGTGTATCTTCTGGGTTTCGATTTCTTTTCTTATTGTGTGCCTGTGTAATTGTCATCCAACAGAAAAAAATATTAAAATGAATTATTAATTAATTAGAACTACTGTGTTAAATATTTTCAAGTTTTGTGAATAGTTAGATAGTTGGCAACTTGACTTCAGCCAATATAATACCTTAAACTTTTTATATACATAAAACCGTAACAAATGATGAGGTTAAATCAGGTGTAAAAGCCGCTGTTTGACAGTGCAGATGATAGTGACATTGTTCGAACATAGGATTCGCTACCAAGATTCCTCCCTCATAGCTAACTGTCTTACGTGTTCTTGGTTTTTGCGAAAGTGGAGTACAGATTATGCATTGCGTCTGCGTGTACAATTAATAAATTTAGAAATTGATATATACGTATCAAATGGAAGCATAAGATTATAACCTTATAGTTCGGGTATCATAAAGGTGGGACGTCACATACCGAGTCTTGGAGAAATCCTTTCCTTCCTCTGAATTTAGATCTCACGCCCAAACTTGTTCTCTGTTCAATCGAAATATTCAAACCTTCCTCCGTTCATATATTTCCAAAATTATTAATGCAATTATAAAAAAGCAACTTTGGTTGTAACGAGATATAATTGATCGCAAATGGTGTGGATCGCGTCTGACCGTCCTCCGGTCCCTAACGTGCGTTTACCGCCGCTGCAACATTCCCCGTCGCCTTTGCCATCACGGCCTCCCAGACCCCTCTGAGCAACCGTCCAGTAGCGGCGAGCTCACGAGAGCAAACAGAATTTTTTACCTTACTCCCTCGGCTGCTTAAAAGACCCGACCCTTCAAAGCGAAATCTCCCTCCCCTCTCTTTTTATCCCTCCTACCCGCCTCTTCCCCGCTTCCCGGTCTTCACCACGGCGAAAAAGCGTTGCTTAAATCGGAGGAGTAGATTTTTATATAAACTAATCACCGAGAGACGATGTGGCAACGTCGGGAGGAGCGAGAAGAGTGAAGGAAAGAGCGTATGAGAGAGAGAGAGAGAGAGAGAGACAGAAGAGGCGGCGTAAGCTACACTGCTGCCATCTGTTGACTGGAAATGTAAACGCGATTATCCTCAGGACTTTCATCCATTTTGTAACGTGAAAGAGTCGGGGACTTCCCTCTTGTATAATCGTGGCGTTACGGCGTCGTGCCTGCGCATTACCCCTTAGAGCCACTCGAGAGGCTCTTTTTCTCCCGTGTTAAGGGATGATGAAGCGCGGGGGAGGGGGAGTGGGTTTTGCGTGCTTGACCGTGTATGAGCTCTCGTCTTTTACTTAGCGGTGGATGAAAAAGGAGAATAAAATATAAAAGAGATTTTCGTTTCGAGAAGAAAAAAGTGGTTTAGCTGCTTGAGGTATTTAGTGATAAACGACAAGAAAAATACTGCGTTGCCAAAGGGTTTCTGTGAGGAGAAGGGGGAAGGGGTAAAGGTGCTTGTTACCTTCGAAACTTCTCTTTATTCTCAACCCTTTTCATATTCATATCTTTGTGCATCATGGACTAACATTAAATCGTGCAAAGAAATTAAATCTCTCCGAGGATGAAGTTTTCTCTTTCGAACAAGAGAACGCGAATTCGATCTTACACATGTAGATTTAGTTGATTTCCCCTCACTATTTCAGACAAACGCCGATTCGGTACCTTACATGCTCGGGCAACCGAACACCTCAGACTGCTAAAATTTTCTCTCTTCATACTCTATAGCCCCGTTACCTTTCTATAGCCCTTTCTATAGCCCCGTCATGACCCTCGTTATCCTTCCGGTAGAGGCGAATATTTTAGACAAACTAAAATATAAGACAATGATAAGTGTGCAATAAATTTATTTCAATATCTTTGAATCAAGTGTTAAGAAAAGATAAATGACAATACAGTGATCAAGTACACAAGGAATTTAGAAGTCAATTAACAGTATTTTCAAATTAATGTTATTCCAAAGACGGCGATCTTCTCGATCCTCTGAAATCTCTTAGTGATTAAAAACCTGATCGGCAAGTTATAGAGATTCTACTGCACTACTTTAACCTAATTATATCTCGTATATTTAATTGTTTTACAAAAGTAAAGGAAGAATCACAAGAACAGTATCCTACCTTTTCGAAAGACGAACCTTTTTTTAAAAAATATTTCTTAATTATGAAATATATGCGTCGTATCGAAATGAAATACGTTTGAACATCAAACAGTGTAGGACACAAAACTTAGGGAAATCTGAACTGATGTAAGAAGACAATCATTGTGAGTCATAATGCAATTATTAATTGGTTTAAATGGAGCGCTGATTCTATTTCGGTTAAAATTCACCGCCGAGTCGTTGTATACTTGAGGATCAGGGATAGGAGGAAAAAACTGAAACATAAAAAATGCAATCAAAAGTTTCCTTTTGTTATCATAAAAAATTGCTGTCCAACAAGTGTTTGGGAGAGTCATTAAACGCACAAAAAAGGTCAGGGCTGCCAACGAAAGTTAACGTTAAAAACTGTGTTTCATTGAGCCTCAACGATGGGAGTAAAACTTTTTTCCAACCCTTTTGCCCCGGTCAATGCGATTACTTAAGGAAAATAGCATTGTCGTGAAACAGTTTGCGTTAAACAGGTTTCGTCAGCATGTAGTGTTTATTAGAACGTTTTATACGAAAAAAAGAAGGGGTATCCCAAGTTGAGTGGCAGAGATAATACACAGAAGACGCCAGTCCATTGTTAACGCAATCACAGCAGTGTTTTGTTTATCACACAGTGACCAGTAAACGAAGTTTGCGGCTTGGGGAAGAAAATGAAGTTTTGTTTGGAAAGGTTGGTAGGATTGGATTGACGTTGCGGTTATAAAGCCCGCATCACATGTTTTCTCTTTGGGTTTGAGAAGATGTCGTGTCTGAATAAGTGGGCAACGCTCGCACGATGAAGAGGTTAGTTTATCAAGGGACAGAATTGATGGTGCCATGTTGGATACTTTCTGTGGGGCTTAAGCGGGGTTAAAACCTCTGATGAGATGGTCATGGGAGTTAATGGTGAAGTTACGCGGAAATTTGTTTCAAATTGCTTTGGAAAGTTCATACCTCTTACATCAAGAATATTTCATGAGGATTTAATATGTATATTTTTTTATATTTTTAAACCAAAATATGAAGTTGAAAATTGAATAACAAAATGCTGTTTAAAAAGTTAATGCTTCAAGATTAAAATATGTTTTTGGAGACTCATTTCCTATACACTCACTTAACCCTTTTTGTATGCATTTCAAACTGTAATTTACGAGAAAAATTTCCCTATGATTTAATATTTTTTTAGACACTGAATTGTATTCTATTCATGCGAGGTTTATCTTAGATCGTCGATATTTTCATGAAAGCAGAAATATATTGTTCATAAAATAAGTCGTAATGAAATTTTATTGATTGACGGAAAAGGTGGCTAGAATCTATATCATTTTGGAGGTATTGATAATATGTGTTGAAAGTTGTTTCTTTTTGTTTTTGATTTTTTCTACCACACTTTCCTATTTATATTACAAGTTTCTTATACTCTACGAAAATTTATAGGAATCCTAACTCATTTTTGTTTCGTTTTCAAATTATATCAAAATAAATGCAAACTTATAAAATATGCCACCTGCTAATTGAGAGACCAATAATAAATGTCATCGCTTACCCGTACTAAGAAAACGGCAATCAACAAAGTGTATGAGATATTGATATAAAAATACTTTATGAACTCTGAAGTAACTTTTATAATTGTTAGAAACTATTTAATTTTCTTCCCTTAGTTTCCCATTCCAACTCCGATATACATCATGCACGAATGAATAATGCAGACTAAGGTCCTGAATACGTTCTACAATAACATTTACATATTGCGATGTTTTGAAAAACAGTTTCGCGATTATCGGTGAACATAACCTCTTCATTCGAAATGATCAGTCAGCTCTGGTATCGCCAGGGCGCTGGCTGGGTCCCGCAGCTGAAACGGGAGGGCGAATAAAAGAAGGAGAATTCTGCCGTCTCGGTAGTAAATTACACATAATTAATTCGATTGCTTCCTTTATATTACTCCTAGTTAAAACCACGAAGACGGGGTAACGAGCAGTCCAGTAATTACATAAAACATTTATTAGCTCTTACCTCTATTATTACATCAGTGGGGATCCTGCGCCGTTTCTTTTTCATTTTGCTTTTTAAATTTATTACTGCCTTCTTTTTGCGCAGCGACCGAAAGGTGGCGAAGAGTCTGCGTTCTTCATTCTTTGTCTGAAGAAAGAACATTTTGTAACTGATGGAATTCATTTTGTTTTTGTTAAAGAATAAAGAGGCTTCTTACCAGAGTACTTAGGGATTCCATTTCCTAACTAGTTGATCACAAAGAAGAGTCTTTATTAAATATTAGAACGTGATAAAAATATGGAAGTTTCCCGCGTATTTCGTGCATTGAGATTATCTAAGGAGTGTATGAAGAATTTTTCGAGTTTTTTTAGTAAAATATAATTCCCCAAATATAATTAAAAAACGACACAAATTGTATTTTTACTCATTTCATCATAATTATTGAATAGAACAGCCTTATTACACGGACTGATTTTTTAACTATTAAAGAGACTGCACAACGTTTAGATCCCCTCTGTTAGCCATCATCACGCAAGTAATGAAAAACAATTATTGTAACGGGTAATTCATTGGGAAAAGAGAAAGAGAGTTTACAAAATCAAAATCACAGAACATAGAGGTGTAATAAGGTCGTTATTCAATAATTACAATTCTAAAGACTTAATTAAAATAAGAATCATTTCATCTTGATTTAGTCTAGGTATATATAGGTAAGTAATGATTAATGATAATGATTATAAAGTAATTCCATTTGTTTTTAATTTATTTGAAAATCATCCCAAACATCTAAAATATATTAATCCATATTACGCAAATGAGTAATTTCTCACACATTTTCTTCTTGTTCTTAAGTGTTGTCACGTCCCCGTCTTTTAATATTCCGTGTCTGTATCTTTTTATCTGTATTGTTTCTTTCTGGTTAGTCTGTTTGCCTATTCCCTTTCTTCTCACCCTTATCTTCGTCTGTCCCTTATCACGCGTTCATATTCTTTCTAGTCCTCTAAAGTTGCCTTCATTTCCCTTATTTTTGTCTACTATGAATATCTCATATCTTCTCTCATTCTTCACCAACGTTGTTTCTAAGACTGTTGACAGCACATCTTCTGTTCTCATTCGAGGCAGGTGTCTCGTCCTTCCTCCCCGTATGAAGCCCCATGAAGTAAGTGATGTGATTTCCTCCCCAGTGCCATTTAGACACGTTCCATCTTCCAATATCTTAAATCTCTTCTCTGTTTCTTTATTCCTCAGTCCCGGTCCCTTAATCGGGTTTCTTATTCTCCACAGCTATATAGAGTGATTCCGAATTCATGATACAAATTTTAAGGGTTAACAACCATTTATTGTAAGAGAATGTCATATATTGTCAAGAAATACAAGATCTCGTTGTTTAAATACCCGCGGCTGCTGAACGTGAGCGTGAAATACCTGGCACCTTCGAATGTGTTCAAAGCCTATCGCACCACCGACGCTGTCAGGCGCGTATCACTGTTGGGGGAAGCAATTTTGAACAGGTTTTTGTAAACAGGCACTTGTGAACGACGCTGTCAATAAACAATTTGTCTTTTCTTTCATCTCTTATTTCTTGTGCTCGCGCCTCACAATCACTTGTGTGCGTACAATCCTGTATAATAAGTGATTGTTGCAAGGTTCTGTGCCAAACCGTAAGTTTCTACCACGAATTCGGGATCACCCGTATCGTCTTAACACCGTAACTCGCAGTTCAGACTTTCTAGTTTATTTTCTCTCAACAAGTCTCTCTGCTCTATTAATCTCCTTTCTCGTATTTGCCCGAAGGTGCGTTAGTCCCTAAACTTGTATGTTATTATTTTACGCGCATTTAGTCCATCTGCGTTCAATTACATCCGGTATTTCAGCCAGCCTTCGAGCGTATTCCTGGTATCGTTGAATCCTTCCTTTCGTCTTCATTAGTTCCCTCCATCTTGTCGAGAACTCAGCTGGTAGGATGTAAAATAAAAATAATAAGGCGCCCTGGGAAAACTACGCCCACGAAATACTCAAATCGGTAAAGAAAATTTAATATAATTTTACGGATTAAAATATTCTAGTTGTGAGGTGTAACTATAATTTTCGTGTCAGTAACAATCTATTAAAACTTTGCCTTGAGCGTTATTCAAAATAGAGGGTTTATTACCGTCCATTATATAAATAAGGTGTTGAACGCATTCATGAGTTTTACAAACTTTGTGAAATATGAACGTAATGAACAAATTTGTTTATTGGTGCAAAAGTAATGTAGCAAATTAAAATTAATAATAAGAAATATCAAACATCATAACACACGTAACAAAATTTCAAACTTTGTTATTATTATTCTTTGACGATTTTTTTGTTCAGCATTTTATTTTATAAATAATAATATCATGATGGCTATATTTTATATATAAAAATGATTATGTCAAAGGTGTCCTAGAGTTCTTGGAAATGTGGTTGGACGAACTACTTGCCATCGAGTGATAGTGCGTTCTAAAGGGTGTGTACTATGTGAGCGTAAGTCGTGACGCAAGTCAGACGAATTTATACACATTAAAAACCGAAATACCATTCACGTACTCCCTGACTCACTAATCACGAAATCTCAGAAACTACAAAGCCTACAAACTTGAAATTCGACAGGTGGATTTTATTAGGGTGTGGACATCTGCTAGGAAATTATTTTACGAAAATTTTGAAGTAGGGGTTGGAATGTTTTATGTAAAAGAATATCGAACATGAAAGATAATTGTGTCGAGTCCCATTTTCGATGTTGCTGAGTTAATTGTGAGTTCGCGATATCGTGTAAAAGTATAAAGAAAGACACCGGTAGCACCCCTTGAGGGGCGGGAGTAAAAAATATGTTTACGGATAAAAATAATTGAAAACGAATTTTGAAATATAAAAAATTGAAAATTTCATCGGATCTATAGTTATATGTTTAAACTATCAATGCCGTTTAGTCCACGTTGAGATCACGTAGGAGTACGGTATCCTTAGAGATGGGGATGACGTGAAAATAACGTAAAGCGACTGATATTAGTCCACGGATGGTTTTTGTGTATTCTGAGATGAATAATCGTATTTCCAATGACATTACATATGCCCTTCAGACCACACGAGGTGCACGACGCACCAAAAGGAAGAGCGTGACACAAAAAATCCCAAATATTCGCTATGAAAGGATCTTACGAAATGGGAATGTGAGAAAGAATAAAGTTCCAGACATATTACAAAATTCACGTGAGCAAAGCCGCGGGGATTCAGCTAGTGAAAGTATATTTTCTGTAGTGTGGGCGTTAAATGCGGAGTCTAACAAATATGATTTTGTGAATTCCACGCTAAATGAGAATTAAATCAAGTTGAATTTTGTAAGGGGTTGACACACTTGCAACCAGTCGCACTATAACTCAGTCGCGTTTTAACTTATCTGCCTGCGCGGCGGATTGTCACGCTGTGGTGATGTAGGTGGTAGTCCGCGGAGTTGAACAAGAAAAACGGCAACGCTTGCAAACCACCGTCTGAGTTCATGTTTGGCCCTCCCTCACTTCATATTATGAACCATACGTGTTATTTCACAAGACATGCTACGCCATATTTGTATTTTCTTCAACGCTGTAAAAGTTAGCCTATGAACATAAATATACTTACAAATATAGACGGTATATTGTAAGTAATAAATGACAAATTTGGTGTTATCTACTAGTAAAATATTTATCTAAAAGAAAGTACTTTCGCAAGCTTAGCTGGCAGCTTCGGTCTAAAATAAAATGAAATAATAAATATTTTTCTTGTAGACAACACCAAATCTGTTATTTATTCTCAATAAGGAATACTAGTATCACCTTACCGTTATCCAACCAGGTATATTGTTAATTATATGATAAGAATATCTTTTAAAATACTTTGATTTTTCTCTAGTAAGAAACCCTCATTATTCCTTAATTCAAAACAAAAATTGTAAACCTAACAATAATTGTTCTAACAATTAACTTATTTCTAACTTTGGATATTCCAAATTCAATTCTCCACATCATAAAATGGTACCAAGAAGCAACGCCTCTACCTCTTCTCGGTGCTCTGCTTTCTTCGGACGGATGACGGATGACGGATGTGATACAAGCGATCCCTCCGGGTGGATTTCTCTCCACGCTTCCGACTTCCGGAAGATAAGAACCTCAAGCGGAAGTGTCACAGTTCGACTCTCTTCTGGTGCAACAGCGACGGAACGACCGTCAACTGAACCCTCAATTAGGTCATGTCTCATCCGAATGACTTGAAGACCATGCCTGGGGGTGATATTGAAATAATAAATCTCTAATTAACAGTTACGGTTAATGAACAATATTTTCCGAATAATCTGTAGTTTAAAATAGTACAAACTTGTGAATTCTTTTTTTTTGGGTTTTATTAAATATCAATTTATTAGTTTTCTGTTGAAATTATAACACGTACTGAATTATTTTTATTCTTATCTTAGGAGTAAAGTGCTGAAATGTTGAATCCTTAGCCTCTGCCTTAGGGTCCATGATTGAAATTGATGGAATACGTCTCTCGCTTGCTTCCGGAGAGTAAATTAGTTTATTGTCCTCCACGTAATGGTACACAGTTTGTAACTGCTTTTTGACGAAAAAATTATTTATTTATACAATTTTTTATTCATTTCGCGATGTCGTAACACGGTTCTCATTTATTGAATTTATACTTAAAGTATTCGTCTCCTTTAATGTATCCTTTATTATTCCTATATTGTCCCACATTTCCAAAAAGTTGGCAAGTCTTATTTTCAATCAATTTTGTCGTGACTCTCAACTCAAAATAAGTCAATGTCCCTCATTCCNATTCTCGCTTTATGTTATTTTTTCTTCTTATCACCAATATCATTAATGTGTAGGTGTGCATTCTTTTAAATTGTAGTATTTTCCAATTTAATGCAATGGAAAACCTGGGCTGGATTTTCGAATTCCGTTTTATATATTTAGAGTTTGGGCGGCGGACCTCTTCTTATTGTTAACCTGTGTTCTTTTTCAAATTCTCTGAGTTTTATTGTCCCTTCTTTTGTATCTCACTTTTCTGAGATGTCATATGTTATGTATACGAGTCACATGGTCCTGTTGTGCTTCTTATACGAAATTTCGAGTGAGTTGCTACACAATGAACCGTAAGATAATAATAGTAATTATTATAATTATAACAACTCAGACGGATTACTTGCGCAGACACAACTGTGTGGCAAAAATTATTCATAAAAAAATTGCCTGCAACTAACAACCGGAAATAGTGTTAGAGAACGTAATCCATAAATTAAATCTTGATCAAGTAATCCTCGCAGACAAATCCATCCTCCACCGTCCAGATATAACGTTCATTGACCAAAGTAATAAGACCGTATTCCTCATAGACATTGCACCAAAAACAAATAACTTACAGAAAACAAGAGCTGAGAAAATTTCAAAATGCATCCCTCTCTCCGGAAACAGGTCCATATAGTCCCAATAGTAATTTCTACAACAGGATTAATTCCAAAAACTATAGATTCCAATTTAGAAACATTAAATTTACCCAGATACCTAGCGCCTCAGAATGCCATCGTTATTGCAACATCTCGTGTATACTCCAAGTCATGTAACTTCGCCGAAAAGAATGCAATAAGGATGTCTAACATGAATTGCCAACTTCTACGAATTCAAGTTATATACAAATACATGTCAGTAGTAGTCACAAAAGCGACTCCTGTGAAAAAAACAACAAGTTAATATTCATTCCTCATACTCGATGCGGAAAGAACAGTATAGTGCCACGAGAACAAGTGAATTGAATTTGTGTCAGGGGTTGGCGATGGATTTAAGTTTTCATAAATTCGAATGTCGTGCCAACATAACGCGAGGTACAAATGCCACTGATAAAGTAAACTACATTGACCACAAGCTCTGTACGAACATCAAGCCAGTTAGACTAACAACAAATAAAGGAATTTATTGCCTACGAACACATTGAGGACAACAATGTAATTTATTGCGACTAATATTTAATAAACATAGTGCATGGTTTCCCTTCATGTTTTCTTTTCTGAAGTTTAATTTTCTCGAAGCAAAGAAACGTGACTTGAGTTGTAGTTAGGAAGATTTTATCGTAATAAAACTGAAAAGGAAAGGAACACTCAAGCCGTTTAATGAATCAGCTTTTGCATAGAAAAAAAAATCAACTACAAAAAAATAATAACAATAAACAATCATCCGGCACGCGTATTCTACCTTAAACAACAAACATAATCCGGAAGATTTCATTGTTTCTGTCGTAACGGGACGAGGCGAAGGTGCACAGAGTCTTGGTTTCGTAGAACGAAGCTCCTCTCCTTCGTCGGTCCTCGGTGCAGGAACAATCGATCCATAGAAGCACTGTGGGCCCCATTGCGGCGGTGTGTGTGGGGGTGGGGGTGGGGGGTGCAGCTAATGGAAAGCGGTCCGACCCCCCCACTCCTCCCAGACGAAGCAACAGAAGGCTGAGTGGGAGGTTGTAGGACCCCCTGGGACTCTCGGAATGACGGTGGAAACACAGGGCTGCATTGTTCGCGTGATCCCATAATTTCCCAATTTCTTTCGAACTCTACTGTAGTACTAATGAAATAATAACAACAGTTCTAATTAAAAAATAAATCTCGAATTAAGAGTTATTTTAATTCCTACAATTTATAAACAAATTTTCTGAATAATCTTTAGTTCGTATTAGTATGTGCTTCTGAAGCAAATTTTGTGTTTTATTAAAAGCAAATTTGTTGGTATTCCGTTTATATTATGATGTACCGAACTATTTTTATTATCTTAGAAGTGTAAAGCTGAAATGTTAAATCCTTAGCCTCTGTCTTAAAGAGCCCTTGATCGGAATTGATGGAATGGTCCCTTGCTTGCTTCCGGATATGGTCCCTTATTGTCCTCCACGTGGTCGTACGCACTTTGTCACTGTTTTTCACAAGAAATATTTTTAGTATGTTCGTCCATTATGTATCTGATAAATAAATAATCCCTTGCGACCTTTTATAACATGTTTGTGTGGTTTCTTTGAAAATATTTTGTTTAAACATTCTTACGTTTAATATCATGTTCAATTGTTGTGTTGCTACGTGAATGATACTTGTTGCACTTTAGAAACGTAGGTTTCCGCGGCCGGAGTCACTATGAACTTGCCTCGTACGACAGCGACTTAGGTCTGTACGACTGACATTGCCCTGAAGAAGGTTACAGCATGATGGTCGAAACGTTGGTAGTTTTATCTACTAAGACGCGGTTCGTCCCGGACAAACAAGTTCACATTGTTCCACTTTGTTTCCAGCTGACAAAGACTCAAGTCACAAGTGAAAACGTTGTGTTCCAGAAGAACACCATAAAATAGGTTGATTGCCTCAAAAAATGATTATTTGTGATAATTTAATTATTTATCTTTATTTCAAAATAATTCCGCGTGGCTGTTGTCTTAGTACCTGCAAGTCACTCCAAACATAACCTTGAAGGGAAAATAAAACCCTTGGAGGGAAAATAAAACCACTAAGAACAACCTTTAAATTATTTTTTCCTCGCCATAATTAGAAATATCCTNTAAATTATTTTTTCCTCGCCATAATTAGAAATATCCTAGTTCATTACAAAGAAGTTTTGACGAAATATATTTAAAAATATTATATTATTGATTTTTACAGCTCTTTTCGTAAAACATTTCGTTTCTTAAAATGACATTATATTGAGTTTCACCACTACTCCTTTCATTTTATTGCCTTTAAATTTATTGTCAAAGAAACAGTTAGAAACTGCGCAAGACCACGTGGAGGACAATAAACTAATTCACAATTAATCTATTAAAATTGTTTTTCCTCGATGACATTTATCGGTTAAATACGATGAAATAAAATTATCCTTAAAACCTTACAAAAGTTCGCAGTCAACTCCTGATCTGCAAATTCTATCACAATATGTCTGAATTCTTTCCTCCTATTCCCTACATTTAAAGAACCCCGATTCCTCCACATTAAACATATTTACATTCATTTTTCGAATATTTTGAATTTTTCGAACAGAAGGTGGACCACATAATGTAAATGAAGTCGAATTTAGCTCTCTAGAAATTCACTTCTATTCCAAATATATTCAAAGTCAAAATTCTCAAGTTGATTTGTTCGTTCGTGAATAATCGGGTTAACAAAATTCATGGAATATTAAGGGTTTCAATGACCTTGATGTTGGAGATGCCTAAAGCCCCAGTAAAAGAATTAAAAAACAGAATATTGGACATCGTCTCAAAAATTAAAAAATAGACCCTCCTGGAGCCAATTCACCTAGATCTGCGCTAGTGATTCATAGTCTTGGTTTTGTTCTTGTATACAGTGTTTACAATAACTTGGTCTTTCTCTAGAAATGTTAAACTTGGTCTTGGGACTTGGACTATTCGATATTGCTGGTCTTAGTATCGATCTTGTACGATTGGCTCTAGTTCTTATTTACTGTATATCCGACTCTTTGATGTTAAATAATGATTAAGAAAAATTTAATTAAAATTCTTTTTAAATTCATTTTTACAACCACATTTACCTTTTGGTGAAAAAAAACGTATATGGATTTTAGATATACACATGAATTTATTGTACAAAACTTTTTAAATGCCAACAGAGGTTAGTAACATTATTTTTATTATTACTAAAAAAGGAGTATCCCTTGAATGTATTTATTTATATTTTTATAAATTGGAATGATGTTTTTACAACNTGTTCTTGCGTCTCGTTGGTGCAATTGGTCTCGGTCTGGCATCGAATATTTCGTTTTGAGTCTTGGGTCTTGCAGAAAGAACCAAGAAAGCAAGATCAATATACCAATCGTTAATCCGAAGTAATATAGATTTTCTTTCCACCGATTACACTGCATTTTTTTTATAACGAACAGGTGTCACTGGTTGATATAAAACTTCCAAATCAAACTTCCTCACGAACATACCAGTCAAGATTATTAATTTCTTTCCCAACGTTTCGGCTCCTCAAGTGGGGAGAGAAAGTGAAAGAGATTTGTTTTAGTGAATATAAAACGCTCCACAAAAGCCTTGTTGGGCTCTAATGACCTCGATGTTGACGAGCCCTAAAGCCCCATTAAAAAAACAAACAAAAGCCTTGCAAGTCGTTTTTGGAATTGGACTTATCGAAATAACAATTATGGTACGGGAACTTGGATATCGTATAAGGAATAGAGAAACTGTTATTACGAAAGATGGGATGAAAATAAGCAAGAAGATTAAAGGATGAAGAAGAAAGTTGACTAGGGAGATACGATGTTGGGACATACGATGAAGAGTGGCAAAAGAGGGAAGGGCATTATACCAATATGTGCCTAACACTAATTTGCATATGTTAATCGTTCTTGGTTTGTATATAATTAATATGTCCTCGAATTTATTACCGACCATGGGATTTAAATTCTCGTGTGGAAAGAATGAATTTGATAGGCGATGATATAAGCCCTTGTGGGCGTGGATCATATGGTATGCGACTGCATTCTGTGTGGACGGGAACGAGGCAAAC
Organism: Laupala kohalensis; assembly: GCA_002313205.1. Lineage (NCBI taxonomy): Eukaryota > Metazoa > Arthropoda > Insecta > Orthoptera > Trigonidiidae > Laupala > Laupala kohalensis. The sequence goes on along the minus strand of NNCF01130836.1, from coordinate 221,820 downwards.
CCATGAAATGGCTCAAGACAAATGGGTTAGGTGACTTTCAAAAGGAAAATTCGTCGTTGTCTCAACATTTTTAAGAGAAATTGATACAATAGGGGATGCATTGGAAGAAGCTGGAAACAGATAGTAGAAGCGAGGAAAGGAAAGAAGTAGAATAGTAAGGGGAAGAACAAATGTTTGATAAAAGAGTTATTTAGGAAAGATGTAACACCTGTTTACGGCAATATAGCCCTGGTGTAATGAATAAGGGTCTGTAGAGATAACTAAAAAAATTAAATAATAATTTTAAAAGCCTTCGTTTGATTTGACATGGCAGATCGCAACCAACACAGCGTTGAGTTCTCTCTTTTCCAGCGGCCACGGGGCGCGCTAGTATCGGTTGCCAACTGTGACGCTTTCCGCCAGCGCATCCCTTCTCACACGCGCACTCTATCGGAGGGCGAGATACAACTTTCCCGAAAGATTACTTTGTGTCTGGGATTTTGATCAATTTAGGCGATTTAGGATTTTATACTACTTCGCTGAATTCAATTGTTTTGTTCCGTCACATCACGTTATTTCATAATCGCAAAAACAAAATTTGTGATATAGTTCAATTGTTGCTTTTTCGTGTCACTATTTGAGAGGTAATTTCCTATGATTTTTGATAAAATTTTATTAAAACGAATAAAGATTATTCTTTAAAACATAAATTCAAAAATATTGAAAACGAGGGAATGGTTTAGTCGTAAGCAAAAATGTTAGGACGCAATTTGGTGTCTTTTATATGAATGACTCCCGTCGTTTTTCTTACGTAAAAAAATTAAAAAATACCTTTTTAAATACGAATAATATCTGCGATCATATTCAAATTCCAGTGCCCTTGATAACGTCCTTCCACAGGTTTTTATCTTGGTGTAATCTCCCACATTGTTCTTTACAAAATTCGTTATCTTACGCTCTTCCTTTCGGCAAAATAAACTGCCACGAATAAAACTGAATATGGATGCTGCCATACATTCTTGAAGATGTAAAGCGGTAAAAAATAAACAAAGAACAGTATTTATTCCCAAAACAAATGATAAGGAAACATTCCAGACAAACCTCCTTTATATAAATGAACTCAAACACAACGTTTAAAATCGTTTTACCTCGTTTTGTAACATATTGTTGCAGTAGCGACATCTGATAGTTCATTTATCAAAAACATTGGTTTTAATTCGGCATTTTTTTAAACTGTTTCTAAAAAGTAAACTTGTCTGAGGCGTTTCAGAAAAAGCACAAATTTGAAATATTTCCAAATTTCTTTTCATGTAAATAAAAAATCCTTACTTAATAGAAAAATGAAAAAAACACCTCCCCGTGATAAGGACGGTGGCTATGCTGCTATAAGCACAAGGATTATGGAAACATATGACGAGAAGGATAATAACTGGGGACAGAAAGACAGGAAAAGAAGTGGTACAATTCTTGAACAGAGAATTCTTGAACAGAGAAACAGAGAAATAGAGATCAATAGAGAAAGAATATGCGGCGACAATCCCAAGTAATGACCGAATGGTCGACAAACTGGGAAAATCATAAAATAAAAATAATTTTTTTTTTAAATCAGTACCCGCCAAAAAATATATTATTGAGCACTTAAAATCCTGCAGACCCCAAAATCATGTTGCGTTTGCGTTATTACTTAGCTTTGAAAGTGTCCGTCAAGTCTCACACTGACAGAATTTTCAGAGGCAAAGACAAAACGTTTGGGCTTCTTGGAAAATTTTCGGTGAAAGTGTAAAGGATTCATAAGTATCGTTAATTATTTATTTTTACTAATTTTATAAATAATATTAGAAAGAAGTGCTCGTATTCCTTTAATCACCGGATGACCGAAATAAAATTTGTCCTAAAAGTATACGTTTTAGTAAATTTCTTTGGGACAGATTTGATATGAGGAAAGCTGACTCCCGATTTCACGTCCCAAACGGAACATTTTAGGAATTAAATAGAAAGTTAGTCTAGTAAACTAAATTTGTCGTTTCTTTCCAATACAGAAAGAAATTCAAATTATATATAATTTAAATGCATCTGTATTATCAAATGACGTTACTAGTTATAATTTCTCATCCACTTAACTTCATTGGATAATAAGTTTAATATTATTATATTATTTTAAAGTAAAAAACTGAAAAATAAAAGAAACAAGATTGAAGAAAGGAGTTTTTATTCACCCTCCACCATCTTAATTGATTAACTATACGGAGAGCGAACGAATATAATAGGTGTTTGTTTGCATCTACATAATAAATAATAAAAATAAATTTATTGTCAAAAAACAGTTACAAACTGCGAATGACGTCGTGGAGGACAATAAACTAATTTACTCTCCGGAAGCAAGCAGGAGCCATCTCATCACATCCGATCAAGGACCCTAAGGCAGGGGCGGATTTAACATTTCAGCTTTACACTCCTAACAATAAAGATAGTTCGGTATGTGTTATTGTATTAACACAATACCAACAAATTTGTATTTAATAAAACACGAAAAAGGTATTTTAGAAGTACGTATTATTATCAAACTATAGAGTATTGTGAAAGTATTGTTTATATTAAATAACATTAAATTTAGATTTTTTATTTGAATAGATACCATCCTTAGACAAGAGCTTAGCGAGTCTGCATAATTAATTTGTCTCTACCCAAAGAAAACCCGGGGAAAACCCGAAAACCCGGGGAAAACCCGAAAACCCGGGGAAAACCCGAAAACCCGGGGAAAACCCGGGTCAGGACGGAGTAAACGGTTGAATGATTTAACCCAAACCCGGGCCATATGTCAACGGTTTAACAAATCATTCGCACATTATGAACTGTTTTTGTTAATTGTTTCAGAATGACTGTTATTAGAATAATAGTGTCTCATTGCCATTACTCTCTCTTATTTGGCCGAATCTTTTACGACCGAATACCGATTATTCTCACACTCTGCAGAATTTCCAGAAATACAAATTCTACAAAATTCCCACGCAGAAATCGCCGACGTAGAGCCGACTTTCAACGTATTTCGACGTCCATATCGAGTTGAAGGACGACTTGGAATAAGCGACGCCGTCCCGACGTCGTATTTCACGGAATTTTAAGTCGAGAAAACGTCGTTGTGCGACGTCGAGATGACGATAGCGAGTCGAAGATCGACGCTGAGATGTCTCCATTATATGACGTTGAAACGACTCAGTTATAATCAGTGATAATAATTTTNCACTGCCATCTGGTAGTGGAAGTTGGAACTCTACTTGGGTGCATTTATCGCCCAGAATTAATTTTACCGAGAACATCCTCTCTTTTACTTGTTTACGAAGACAACCATTTTACTTGTTTACTGTTCATGGTACCAATACTAAGACATAGCAATACACGAGTATAATTCTTAGTTTTGTCACCGTGTTGCAGTAGCTCAGTGCTAGCGTGCTCGCCTTGAGAAGGAAAGAACTCTGAATCGAATGACGCCGTAGTCGGACTTGGAAGATGTAGGTTGTAAAATAATGTTCTTAAAGGAATATGCGTTACAAACTTCACACAAGGTATGTCTCACNATTCAACACCTTCAAGAAAGTCGTGTGACGACGTTGTTTTGGCGTCGTTACCCGACGTCGAATAAGCGACTTCTTTTACAACGTCGTGATGACGCCGTTCTTCGACGTTGAATCGACGTTACATGCGTACGCGTTGGCAACGTCTTCACAACGTTGTGTTTCGACGTCGCCACGACGTTGTAAAGACGTCGTTACGTCTCGAAATTCTACGTGGGATACGATGTAAGGAAATACGCTTACTATAAAATTGAAAAAATAAAAAAAAGATAGACAAAAAGAATAATGACTCGCAGTAAGTAGAAGAATAAGAAATATTCGGTCGAAATGGAATCGAAATGCAAGATGAGAGATATTTATTCTAATTTATCCTGCGTCCACGCTTCACAAAAAGTAGCAACATTTTTGTTATAAATTTATCACAATATTTATTCATCTCTACATCAATTTGTATTTGTGGTTTGGTACATTACTTCTGTAGCTTCGTTTAGATTGTTTTTTGTAATCGCATTGACGGAATGGTCCTCAACTCTTTTGTGGGAGAAGTACTGCTTCTTTCTCCTCCTGTGATTCGATACTGCCTCAATTGCATTGTGACAATAGTTATAACTGAATTAATAAGTATTATTATTTTCTAACATCCGAAGTTAGTTCCGACTTTGTCTAAAGTCCGACTTAATCTTAGGGCCCTTTATTGGGATGGTCGCTTGTTTGCTTCCAAAGAGTAAATTAGTTTATCCACGTGGCCAAACGCAGTTAATAACTGCTTTGTTTGACAATAAATTTATTTGGTTACATTACCCTTTTGTCCTATCATCCGTAACATTATCCGTTTCTTTTCTTCTGGTTTCCGCTCATCCCTTTAGTTTGACTGAAGAGCACAGAAGGAAATGAACACAAGCATTTTTAGTTATTTGTTTCATTTGAAGTTTTAGAGCAGAACCGTACTAGATGCACGCGGTCATCACATAACGAATACTGTGATAGTTGGAATTCTGTAACTCGGTATCTAACGACACTTTCACGCTATTGTTTGCGCAGAATCAATAAGTGCTATTCTGAGTCGCTTGATAATGTAACTTCTCCAGAAAGAGAATAATTATATTAAAATTAAAATATAAATTAAAGAATAATTATATGTTTTTAACAAAATTGAGTTCAAACCTTGGATCGTATAATAGTGATGTACAATCGATACCAAATAACGATTTGCAGGATACGAATACAGCTACAGTTGTCTAACTCGGTAGGCAAGTAACGATGTTCGGTAGCGAGCGATTTATAACGATCCGATTATTATGAGGTTATGATATCGTGTTAGTGCAATTTCAAGAGACTAAGAAGAGCCATCCTGTTTTATCACGCTCGCTAGAATACAGGACATACCTTGAGAAGTATAAATGATTGTTCGTTAGATGAGCTGGTAATTGGCTTTTATAGCTATAAATTTGTTTTATTGTCGTATTTATGGCGAGGTTCAGACATTGAGGTTCTTCCACCTAGCCCTGTCTCGTGTGAGATAATTGGGAAGAAAAGATGTTTGGTTGCCGGGGAACTTAAGGTACCGAACCGACCTTTCTCTGAAGTGAACGAGGGAAACCCAAGCAGTAAACCACACCCATTTCGACTGAGCCGGAGATCGAACCCTGCTCTTCCACTCAGGTGTGCGTAGGAGGTGAAGACGTTACCACTGCCGACCGCTATCGATGCATAGCGATAAACGACGTTCATAGTTACATTCTTAGCGATAAATGATCGATGTATATATTTTTCTGAATAGTAAAAATTGATTCCAGAGCTTGGAAAAATTGTGATAGTGGCACGTGTTAAAAACGGAAAATGTTTTAGTGATAAAAGGAATGAAAAGAAACAATAACGGATTGTACCGCATCGTCGTGGCTGCACTCACTCACCTGCGTGTTCAGACAACGCCCTGGACACCGCCACGCTGCCCGGTGGAGTGTGTGTTGGAGTGAGTTGATGCGCCGCTCCTGCGCCTCCTCCAGGAGCCCCTCCGCCGCTGCCATCTGGCCCTCCAGCACCTCCATGCTGCGTCGGGAGTCCATACAGCGACGCGAAGTCTGTCTCTGCCGCACTACCTCCTCCAGCCCCTCCGCCGCACTTGCGCTTATCCATGAGCCCTCCGCCTACACCTCCATTGCCTCCATGGTGACTGTGGTGGTGATTGTGGTGATGGTGGTCGTCCACGAGACCCGCGACACCTAGTAACCCGCCCACCAGATTGGGACGGAGGTCCTCCATGAGCTTAGCGTTCCCTCCAGGGGACTGCACGCAAGGGCCGGACGCCGCCGCGAAGTTGAGCTGTCTGGAGAAGATGGCGGGGAAGATGTTGAACTGTTGGTGATGGTGCGCGGCGGCGGCGGCCGCGGCGGCGGCGTGATGCGGGGACGCGTGGTGCTGACCCGCCGCCCCGGCCTCGGGGGTGGACGCCGCCCCCGGCAGCGTGGGTGTGGCGTTGGGCGTCGGCGTGGCGCTACCCCCGGCGCTGGCCGCTCCGCCGCCGCCTCCGGAAGAACTCGTGCCGCCCCCGGATGAGCCGCCTCCGGCTCCCGCCCCCGGCGTCCCGCCGCCCTCCGTCGTGGCGGCGGCGCTGGCGGGGACGGACGAGGACGAAGTGGAGGACGCCGAGGACAAGGAGGAGGCCGGGGACGGCTTGAAGTCCAGCGAGAGGGCGATGTTCTGGAGGTCCACGGTGGAGGATGGAGGACAACGGCTGTTGATGGATGGAGGCTACGACAATCCTCTCTTCGCTTCTTCAACCTTCGCACCCTCCCAAATAGACCCTATTCGACTAGGACAATATACACAAGACAGAAATACTCTCTCTCTCTCTAAATATTCCTCTTCAATATTGTACTTATTAAATCTCAAAAATTCTTCGGGACATTTGAAATACTAAATAACACGAAAAGTTATTGAATCACCAGAGTAGGAATAAAAGTCTTCGGTGTCTAATGTCCGCTAATTCTTTCACTGCTTCTACTCTTCATTTATGAATGAATTGGTTGGTTCGTAGTTGTTACAAACATGTGAGCGTATTCTTGATGTATCAGACATATTCTTACGTATAATTCGATCTGCAAAATAATTGACAGCTGCAATTGGATTTGTAATGTTTCTATACAAATAGTTCCCGTCGTTTCTATCGAGCTGTCGACGATATTTCGTTCACTTTCACGAGCACTGAAGAGACATAGAAAGCTATGTAATTCGAAAGTTTTGTTGCATTTGCAATGTACAACACTAACGACACTTGAAATACAAACCGTGTGTAGTGACAATCGCGAATTAAATTGTTAGTTTGTAATCTTCACAATGTCCCAAATGAGTTTAATTTTTCACGCGCACACGTTCACTTCAGGTTATTAACAATTTTCTCTGAAGTAAATTAGTATGTGTATTAATTGCTATCATTTAAATAGTGCTTATACTATTGCTAGAAGTTTCGACCTAACCTCACAAATGGACGTCTGACAATGGGGAGCAGATCACAACACTCAAGATGGCTGACCATGCAAAGTTCATCGTTCTACTGGATTATGCCGATAAATAAATCACTTATTGATTGTCCTGGTCGCGGATGTTCCAAAATATAAGAAAGAAAGTCACATATAAAAATCTTTCAACGCGTAAACTGAATTCAACAAAACGTGCGAAACATGTGTTTACGTCCAGTTAATTAAATTACGTCAGTTCAATCCACACGGAAACAAAACACTGTTCACGTGTTTGAGTCCTCACTGCGAAACTGTCAATAATCACAATCTTCTAAAGAAACACACAATGCAGTGAACCTCGCGTCAAAGTCCACGGTCTTCAGAGGATGAATCCCCATTCATCGAATGTCTTAAAACCCAGCTGTCCTCAGATGCCCTTATCGATCGCACAATTCATCACCTAACATTAGCACTTCCGGTAACCTCATTATCAAGGTCCTCTTCGAAACACCCCACCTCACAAAGGATTTCGCCTCGTAGAAAGAAAATAAGAAATTCCGCGAATGTAATTCCGTACAGGAGTACCCCCGCAGGTAGGAACGAACGAGTATAAGATTCGGTTCTCTCTCTCTTTTGTCGGTTGACCGAATCCTTCCTTATCTGGAGGGTACGCCCGCCGCCGCGCTAACAAGTTAAAACCTTTCACAAACGGAGTACGTTCGTCTGTTGTTAGCGCGATGAAGTTTGCCAGCACAAACTACTCGATTTGGGGAGAAGCGAACGCGCGGGGAGGAGTTGGGGTGGGGGGTGAGAGAGGGGAGATTGGAGGGGGAGGCTGCTCGGAGCCAAAGGGCGGCGCGACGTGAATCGCACCCCGGTTGTGTGGGGATGAGAAATTTAGCTGCCGTGGCGATACCTACAGCTTAGGCCGGTATTACACGGTCATATTTCTATATCATATATCTATGATCAAAGATATATGATACAGATATGACCGGGTAATGAACAAGCTTTGATCATAGTTCAACTATGATCATGTATCTATGACATAAGTTATCGTTGAGATATTCTTTTTGATAATAGATATGATTTAGAAATATAGATGTGTAATACCGGTCTTAGGGTTGCGATGGATTAAAGAAAATATAGACGGGGGGGGGCGTCCGTTTTCAATATTTCAAGTTAGTACTTTATAAATTCTCAAGAACATGGCATAACATTCGGGGAGAGGTATTTTAAACGACCTCATAGTTTTTTTTTGTAATTTTGTATTGAATTCTGATACACTATGTATACATTGGCGTATCTATGAGCATTTTCTGGGGAGGGTCCGGGACCTAGAAGATACAGCAATATTTTTATCTGAGTACTAGCGAAATCTATGTAGACGTCCCATCCGGTCTGAAACTCAACGAATACATCAACACATGTTGTGATCTCACGCCTTACCATGAAGTAATATGATACGCGAATGTAGTACTATTTGCAACTGCTTGTTTCTCATTCTTCTGACTGCGAGAGACCCGTAGCGAAATGTGACATGTGTTTAAGGACCAAAATAATGGCATGAACCACTCAAATAAGAATAAAAATAGAAGCTACCATATCAACAGAACACCATATCAACCGAATAGCAACAATTTATATTAAAAAATTAAAAAAATATTATTTAACAATATTATTAAATCTTTGCTTTATTCGGAAATATTCCTCATAAATATCCATTATACAATAACTCTAAGTTCGACATTAATAATAACAATGGTATACATGAAACTGCCACTATCACGCCAGAGTCTAGGGAGTCTGTATATAAAACCCGTTCCGAAGGAAAACCGGAGAAAAACCCGCACCAGAATGGAGTTATAGATTACTTTACACAACCGTAATCACTTTTTCGTAAAGTTCGTATTTATGTTTAAAGCGAACTTCGGTTGTTTTATTACCATACAGCAAACATATTAATGCAAAGAATGCTTTCGATTTAATCTACAAAGGATCGATATCTAAATGAACTTCAAAGTTACATCGCAACCTTTCAACTATTTCTCACCCTGATACTTCAAATCCCCTTTGGCTCCGTCTTAAATGCATTAAATACATTATATATTGGGTTGGATGCGCGTCAAGGAATCAAAAGTGCACTCAATATATATTATTGTGCTTCGTATTGTATCACACTTCAGTGAAGTTTTTAACCCATGACTTCAATCATTGTTTCAACTAACGTAACTACTATTCTTGGGAAATTTCTGACTCCATAGTTCATTAATGTAAGGATGTTCCCACGCGGGCGGCAGCTACTGTGAGACCGTTCAAGAACTGACGACAATTCGAATTTACTTCGATATTTAAAGTATTAAGTACCCCTAAAAAATGTTTTAAATGATAGTTTGAACCATTCTCTATTCAGTGGAGATGAATTTCCACATCCTTACTGCTCAAAATTTTGAATTATTTTGCTTTAAATTGCTATGGGCTTATATGGCTTTCATTACCTTCCGTGGGCTACTTATTGACTTTCGCGGGCTTATGTCTTTTTGATATTCTGGCAAAAGTACCTGCTTAACATGGCGAAAAAATCTACTAAAACATAGGAAAAGGAAAAGGGAACGCAATGACGTAAAGATTTTCAAGAATAACTCACCAAAAACTGTTCGAACGGGAATGGCAACCGCATCACGTGACTGAAGGCAATGCGATCCCATAGAAATGTACTACCTATAGAAATGCTATCCATATCGCGATCCTTGTCAGATAAGGAGTCAAACGACAGTCTAAATTAATTATCGAGTTTTAAAATCACATTTTTTATGTATCATATATGCATTTCCTGATCTGATGTCTGAAAATACTGATAACAATTAATAAAGTGGAAACAAAATTATATATTTCTTTTTTTTATGTCTGGAATTTTCACNCAAAACTATATATTTCTTTTTTTTTATGTCTGGAATTTTCACCTTACAAGAAATGCCAAAAAATATTAAATGCCTTCGCAATTTTCAAATACTGAAGATGGTGTTTGTTACAATTTTGTTATTTGATTATTTTTATCTGGTGTCTTAGATGATAAAGATGCTGGTGTAACCATCGAAGTCTAATGTCATGTGTTCGAATGTTTTCAGTCACCATAGTAACTCACCCCAACAAGAAGAATGTGTCATTGAACCACTCTCAACAGGAATATCTGCGTATCCATCAGATTCAAACGCAACAATAATTATAATCCTACTTATACGTAACAGAAATTTTCTTTATATTCTAGTCGATTCGTTTGAGAGTTAATGACGCAAACAATTCGTAGGATAACTCGAAAATAATTATAAGCCGCGGAACATAACTCCAGCTCCGGCTGCCGAGGCGAAAGTGTGGGCGCGGGGGTGAGAGAGGAGGAAAATAAACTCTGTTCTGAAAACATTTGTCATTCAAAGTGAAGAGTCTACTAACCCTTCGCGCACCTTCCGGATTTCCCCACCGACCACCGATGAACAGACGGTGGAGCCGTTTCCGTGGAAAGTGTGACCAACCCACCCTATATAACATATACACCGAGTCGTAGTTCGCAGGTTGGCAAGTAGCTGTCGGGTTAGAGCGACAGTTACGTTGCGCGCCTTATAATAGACTTCAAATCTGATTTTAAAAACAACTTTTACACATTTTAAAAATCGTATGTTTAAAAAAAGGAATTCAAATTTTACGTCAATAATTTTGAAATACAGCCGCCAAGTCAATGCTCCGACAGCAGCTGTTTCACGAAGCGGAAAATTGCAGGAGACGATGCTTCTTCATTCTATGCGTCGTTCCTTTCGAACATTCAACCTACTCCTCAGTTCCTATCTACTCCCAAGCTATAGGGGTTAGTTCAAAAGGGAAGGCTCACCAATAACAACCTCGAAAACTATGTATAAATCCGTATTATCATTATTGAAATGCGAGGTAGCAAACTCATAAATGTCAAAATAGTGATTCACTGCTCATTAAACTTGTCAATTCTAGTTTAAGCAAACTATAAATAAAGTAGTTATGTATCGTAATTGCTATTGCATCTATATTATTGCCAATCCTTGCAAAATCTTACCGTAACATTTGAAAATATATATACAAAATACTAATAATTTGTTTGTATAGGTATTGGTTTGAATGTGTACGAAGAATAAATTCCCATTTATGATCCGGGTGAAGCAAAGTAATTCAGCAACCAATAACACATTTGTCAGTTTTATGAGTATCTACCCCTTTATTTTATCTACTTGCTTCCTCACTACCCGAGAATTTGATTGCACGAGTATTGAAGAAACATGCTAGGATATAGTATTTCTTGTCATTACTGTTGGCCGTGTCTGTTTCATTTGGTTTTACCAGACAAATTTCCTTTTTTTTGAAATATAATGTTCAGTGGGATAATCCAATGTGTATTTGTGAAAATACAATAATATTTTTAATATATAAATAAATAGTTCATAGACAAAAAGTAGATAAAAATTACATGTTACGACGTGGGTAAACAGAATGCGTATTTACTCTCCGGAATCAATCAATGGATTATCCCATCAATTCCGATCGACGAGTCCAAGGAAAACCGTAGAAAAACCCGGGTTGGAATACAGGTTAACGAAAGAAAACCCGGGTAGGAGAGATAATGTATACTATCGTGCCAAGTCTGAGTGCGGATAGAAATGTTACCAATCATAAGAAACAATTGTATTAAAATAGTTTTGGTTGAGAAGAATAGCTCTAACATTTGGAGGTAACAATCGTATTACACGCAATAATTCGGTTACTGAATATATTCGTAACCGTCCTCACAATCCATGTTGACTGAATTTTCCGAGTCGCTACCCCTTAAAAAACATAATCGTAGCGATCTCTTTGAAAAATAATAAGCGAGATCCTAACCAGATCAGGATAACTCGCTTACGACCATTTCTGGATGTCAGATCGAATCTAACTTTCTCATCCTCCGTTCTCAACCTGTGTACGAACGGAGGACGGACTTGACTCCCCGATCGGGCCGAGGTGGAGGGGTGGAGTCACTCGGCGCACAGGGGGGAGGGGGCCACGTAAACCAATGAGAAGGCGAGTAGGAGTCGCGCATGCGCATTGGCCGTGGGTCGCCANGGGAGGGAGGGAGGGGGAGATGTTGACGAGAGCGGTTTGAAGCACGGTTGGAGCGAGAACTGATGCGGATGTGGGTGAGGGAGGGTTGATGACGACGAGATCAGAACAAGTCGGTATTACGGTCAGGAGGGTTTTCTTTTTGAGTGGGTGAAAGTTGTCATTTATATATTTGACTAGCTGATTACCCGGCATTGACCCCGATTTTTCTTAGACTAATCTTCTTTTACTCCGGAAAAAATAAAATCTATCTAATTGTAAAAGAATCGTGAGGGCTTGGTTAATAAAAACAATTTCTTAATAACCCGTCAACGTTTCCGTTTTATTCTTTAAGAATTTAATGTTTCTCTCTTCTTGACAATATTGTTTCAGTATAGTATTGAACAATAAAATATTGTGTGGTTTAACTAAATTATAATTTATAAGTTGGCAACAATGTACACAATTTTATAATTTATAAGTTGGCAACAACTTTAAGTATATAAGCAAACATTCTTTTTTGTCTCATTGATAATTCATCATGATGGAAAACATTGTTATGGGGTGGGAGGAATACCTCAGGGTGGGATGGAGTATCTTACCAGATCTCCCATGATTTCCCTATAATATAATATAATATAATATAATGACGAGGTATGCCCGAAAATTATATTGCTTGTAATATTGTTTGTTTGTATTATTATGTATGATTTTTGTTTAAGTAATTTCAATTGTTTCTGATACTAATAGTCACCTGTTTATGTTGGTAGTCCTGAAGAAAGTTTCATATAAAAATCAAAACGTCGGCGAGTTATTAAGAAATTGTTTTTATTGACCAAAGCCCTCACGATTCTATTAGACTACAATTATATTGAGTGGTCAAGGTCCAGATCATAAAATCTATCTATACTGTAAGATTAAAATGTTGGTTTTTAAAACATGTACAGCATCCTAATTATTCAAATTCATAATAATACAAAACTTCAGTGTGTTCACTACATCATCTCGCGGGAGCAGCTCCGGTCGAATTTTCGTTTCCGAGGCGTGACGCGGCTGCACCATTTCATTACTATTCTTGTAAAATCTAAACTATTCGTCGAAATTTTACGACTCAAAGACGTTTTCTATCTTTGATAAATTCACAAAACAAATTATTCATTAAACTTGAAGATAATTTTATTTTTCCTCTTAAATTACTCTCTAAAATTGAAGTATTTTAATACTTCTATTTTTAATAACGTTTTATCGATAATTTAGGTTAATTTTTGTAGAACTCTTTGAGGCAAAGAATTATGCTATTCATAGTCATGTATCTCTAACCGTTTAAGCAGCGTAAGCAAATATAAGACTCTTTTTTTTCGATTTTATCGTCACTCAGTGGTTGAGTCGGGACTAAGTAGCAAACAGACAGACACTTTTATATTTTTAACAGACACACAGACGTTACACATTTATATATTAGTACTGATAGCACAACTCCAACTAGATGTATTATAATTACAACTCCAGTGTAGTATACCTAGCACGCTTGCTCGTCACCTAGACACTCCGGGTTCAACTCCCGGCGGGGTCAGAGAACATTTGTAGCTTCTCACTTCAATGTCCCATTTTAATAGCTGTGACTACTGAAAAACGAACCCCCTTTCTTTTATTCATCTCCTACTACTCCTATTATCACACATTCTTTCAATTACTAACTTCTCCTACTAACACTTCCCCGTGGGCCACGTTGTTGGTAAACCCAGGTAATCGACCCATCTTCTAACAGATCACCCACCTCCTACCCCCTATTGTCTCATGAACGTAAGCTTCAATAGCACACTATATTTCCCATTTACAAATACTACAATAATAAAATAATGAGATCGAGTTGTCATGATTAATACAATGTGAGGTAACTACACTGCGTTCCACTGATTTTAAATTTCTTTTTTGTTTTTCTGGATTCTGGTTTTTAACCCTCTTTTTTTTGTTTGACCTACGAAGCCAGCATTACAATCTTTACATTTTATTAATAATGGTCACTTGGTAGATTGGAAAAGTACATTAATTTTGGACAAAGAAGTTAATTATTACAAACGTTGTATCTCACAAACAATATTTATATTAAAAATACACACGGGAGTTTGAATTTACGCACAGACACTGAAAAAATATCTGGTATATACAAAATACAATATTATAACATGTTGGTGTTCCTGCTTTGTTGTAAAAATATTTTGTGTTTATATTTCTGTTTATATCATGTTCATTAGTCCTGTTGTTATGTTGATTGTTATTACTGGATCACCTGACGACGACGTAAATCCACGTCGAAACGTAAGGAGAGCTCTTCACAAAATTAAAATAATAATAATAATAATAATTCGTCCATGAAAAATTCCTAAGTTTTAATTAATTATTTAATTAATTAGATTCCATAATGGACGATATTAGTAGTAGAATTAATTGCGAATAAAAATTGCACAATTTTATGACACACACTGATTGTACATTGGCCAAAGGTCTTATCTGCAATTCAGTCGATGTTTTTACCGATGTACTAAGCTTGTGAGATACTTCTCTACCTTTACATTTTTCCTTTCCAAGTTTTCTTACTCGCTCTCTTTATAATTTGAACTGCTATAGATTAAGGAGTGGATGTAAATAAAATTATTTTATCATTCAAGTTATTTTAAAATGCGGAAAATATCGCTTGGGAATGAGGTTGCATACTGGTTCGAATAGGTTTTTTGAATAATGAATATTATATAGCCTTTAATGAAATTCATAATGGAAAGTAGAAACTTAATGTGTTTATAGAATACATGATCGCATGAATTTATACACGTTTTATTGCCAAAACGCGATAACATCAGTGATTGAATGTGTATCAATATGTAATATATTCTATTCCATTACAAAAATCGTGATGCATTTATAACGTAAAATACAAATAACAGATTATTCAGTTACTGATACTCCAAACAAACATCTGAGGAACAAAATATGCCATGAAAATAATAAAAATGCTGATTTCATTAACTGGTTTATGATGATCGGTATGAATCAGTATATTACTTTCGTCTTCACTCCCACTATTTTTACCCTCAGCAATATCGTTTACATTTTTCAGACATTTTTCAAAAACTTTTTTATCCTCC
>NNCF01130836.1:189035-206547 GCA_002313205.1 Laupala kohalensis | reverse complement strand
CATTTTAAGTAACATATGAGAATTTGCAACGATTCCGGAGTAAGTTATTAACAATCTCTTTAAAGACAAGCCCATTACAGGATTATTTCGTATTTATATATTTTTAGTTGTTTTTTTATAGGAGGTGGGGTGGGGCAATATCTAGCCCAAACGTCAAAATTATAACTTCAAAGGTATTTCTCCTTAGTATTTTTGAAATTGTCTGCTTCTCATTGTTAAACTAGTCAACAAAGAGTGAATTATCAATACTTTCTTCATAACGTTTTATTCCCCCACCTAAACACCCTCTGCCCCCGGTTACATGTTTGGCACGACTCAAGAAGTTTCAGAAAGAGGAACTGCAATTGTAACAAAATACTAAATTGTTTGCGTTAAAAATCCGCAAGGAAAAATCTATTAAGTTTCCGTATTCTAAATTTAGTATTTGAAACATATAAATATATAAAATATGAATATAAATTTATGATCTAAAAAGCAATTACTAACTGAGTATGACCACGTGGAGGACAATAAACTAATTTACTCTCCGGAAGCAAACAAGGGACCATCCCATCAATTCCGATCAGGGGCTCTAATGCAGAGGCTATGGATTTCACATTTCAGAGACAAGAATAAAAAGTTAACTAAATTTTATAAGATTAACAGAATATCAACAAATTTGTATTTCACAAAAAAAAAATCGTTCACAAGAACGTATTATAAATCGTAACTATTAAAATGACTCTAAATTCGAGACGTATTATTGCAATTGATTGGCGACCCTACGCAAGAGCCTAGAGAGCCTTATAAAAAAAATCCGCCTCTATCCGAAAGAAAACCGGAGAGAAAAACTCGGGTATTGTTTGCAGTGTGTTTGCAGTTTGCAGTTATTGTTTGTATCTGCAATATTTTAGTGTCTCAGCTATATTTCCCACATTAATTTTCGGACTCTATTTCAAATTTGGAACGAATGAGTAGTAGGGAAGGAAATGGAATAAATAAAATTATTGTAAAAAATTCGATGACACACTGCGTATCGCCACATAGGGGTCAATAAACTCTTTGAAAGCGAGCAAGTGACCACCCTGTCAATCAAACCGAGGTCCCTACAGCAGTCACCTGGTCACGTGACTAAACCACTGAACCGATAGTGATGAAATTTGGCAAGAAGATAGTTTAGATGTCCAGAATGAACATAGGCTAACTATTTATTTTTAAGTGAGAGAAAATGATTTTGACCATAAATGTCGATGAAATCGGGGAAAGAGAGTCTAATATTTGCTTACGCTGCCTAAACGGTTAGAGATAGGTCACAACTATAAATGGCAATATTTTTCGCCTTACGTAGTTTTACAAAAAAGTCCGGGACAACTTATGTCTATCTCCAAAAGTTTACCTACTTTCTACAAAAAACCATAATTAAAAATAGGAATGTTAAAATACTTCAATTCAAAAAGGAAAAAAAATCAATCATCATGCAATTTTATATTTTTTGTTTTGTGCTNTACGCTGCCTAATTGGTTAGAGATAGGTGACAACTATAAATGGCAATATTTTTCACCTTTACGTAGTTTTACAAAAAAGTCCGGGACAACTTATGTCTATCTCCAAAGGTTTACCTACTTTATACAAAAAACCATAATTAAAAATAGGAATGTTAAAATACTTCAATTCAAAAAGGAAAAAAAAATCAATCATCATGCAATTTTAAATTTTTTGTTTTGTGCATTTAAGGAAGATTAAGAACATCTTTAAATCGTAACAATTGGACGAATAGTTCAGATTTTAAAAGCATTTTAATGAAACAGTGCAGCCGCACTACGGCCGTTGACGGAAACGAAAATTCGACCCGCGTGGCTCGCGGCGAGTAGATTCGTCGGCTTAACACACAAAAAAAAATCCGGGCAACGCCGGATAATCAGCTGGAAGAGAAAATAAAATACACTTATGGCAGCGGAAGTATTTATTTTGTTTTCAGTCTTGTACTTGCATTTGCGTGGTTCTTTTGAAGTGCCATTCTGTATACAATAACACTGCTCCTTTACGATATGGGAAGAAATACAATAAAAAGGATAAGCAGTGACAAGTAATGTAAATCCCGGTGATGTTAACTAGGAACAGGTTTCTAGATATTGTAAATCGAATGAAAAATATAAATTATAAAATAAAAAAGAAATGGAAAGAAAGAAAAAAAAAGGCTGATTTCGCTCGTAGTAAATGCACTGGCGAATGAATGTTAATCCGGGGGTCGAACGCAGCTTGTGTCCAGCCGCCTTGTCGGTGAGTCGGCGAGGTCTCCCGCCGGTTGACCATGGCTGGTTAAGCGCAGCGACGCGGGGAGTCGAAGCCCCCCTGTTGGGTCCACGGTGAGGGGGGGAGGGGGGAGCCTCGACTCTGCGTCCCCCCGAGTGCGCAAAAAGGGAAACAGCAGCGTACGGACGAGTGCTGAGAGTGGAATATTCATGGATGGGTGGGTGAAGCACAGGAGGTGACTTCGGAGTGACTCACGGTGACGGAGGAGCTCCAACTGCGCCCCGGCGAATGAGAGGTTAGCATGCTTGCTCACCACACAGTCACTCCGGGTTCAATTCCCGGTGGGGCCAGAGAAATTTTTTTTAGCTCGTCCCAGTTCATGTAGCTGTGACCCATCTGATATCCACCTCCTATTACTTCTAGCATCAATAACTCCTACTAACTACTACTACTACTACTAACCCATCCATGTGGGCCAAGTTGTTGGTAAACCCAGCTAAGCGGCCCCCCTTACTAACCATAGTCTACCACCCACCTCCTGCCTCTTATCGCTCCAATTAGGTACGTGTCAAATAGCACACTACATTTCCCATTTACAAATACTAGAATAAGTGCGCCCCGTGATCTACATGGAGCGATAGGAGGAAGAAGGTTGGAGATAGGGCTATTGTTATTAAGGCGGGATCACCAACAACCACCTGGAGGTGTTAGTAAGAGTGGTTAGTAATAGTTAGAGTTAGTGATACTAGGAGTAGTAGGAGGTGGATAGAAGAAGGAAGGTTCGCTTTTCAATTGTCATAATTATTCTGATGTCCTTTTACATTTTAAGGCTAAATACGAAACCGAGTAAAACTTGTCTTCAACTAGTTGATTCAAGAAATTAGTATCTGACATATTATCCAGGCCAACGAAAAAGTTTCTCTAAATAAAAGTAAACACTGATATTTTCATACAGAATATTAGTTAACTTCCATTTTCCGCGCACGGGTTTAGCTAGCCCTACTTTAAACGAAATTAAATCTTTCATCTTTACCTTCCCCGTGAACTCGGCGTTCGGTGGCCGCAGCTGTCACGAACCTTTGCTGTGAGAACAGGGCGCCGCGAAGAAGTTCCTCCGACGCGGAATACGCGGTAAACAGATTAGAAACAGACATCGCTGTTCGCGAGACCCCTGCACGCCTACGTCACTCGCTTGCGAAACTCAATTGTTCGCACAATTAACAATTGACGATTACAGCAACCACGTTATTGTAGAACTATTACTTCTATAATGTGAAAGAATGTATTGATTTTAATAAAACGAGTCTTATTTCTTTTCATTTTTTTTTCTCTTATTTTTCCCTGTACCTCGGCAGACTTGGCATTAACAGGGGTTTGTCTCGATAATATTTCATAGTTCTAGATAGTCTACGATCTATCTTTTATCATCCGCATTGTTGTTCATGAGAGTTTCAATTTCCTAATAAATATTGCTTTCCACATAACTTCGGGTGATGTGATGTTATTTTTCTCTTATACTATGTCACGCCATTGTTATAGTACTCTAGATGCTAATTAAATTCTTCTCTTCATTATTGTAGTTTTTTATCCTTCTTATTTATAATAGTTTATTTCTAACTGTACGCAACCTTGGCACGATTGTATACATTATCTCTGTTGCCCCATCCTGGCCCGGGTTTTTCTCCGGTTTTCTTCCGGGTATTGGTGGATTTTTCCATAGGCGGTAATGTCATATAATACATTAGTTATTATTAATCTCGAATTTTAACTGCACATTATATCTACGATTCATTTTGGAATAATAAATTGATTCAAATATATTTTTTATTAAGTATTAAATTATTATTAAGTATTAAATGCGCCACTGGGCCCTTGATCGGAATTGATGGGATGGTCCCTTGCTTGTTTGCAGAGAGTAACTTTGTTTAAAAAGTCAAACTATCCCCCAACAGGTCCCGAAGGTGCCCCATGGGTTCGCAATTACGTGACCTCGGCACTAGAAGGAAGAGATGTGGTTAGCATCTCTCTCCGACCGGTTTGACACCAGGATAGACTCTGGTACTCATTTTTCAGCAGGTTGAGGGGGTCTGGGAGTCAGTCTGGATGTTGATGTGTGATGAAATATCCTCACCCGGAATCGAACCCCAGCCATCCAGCTAGCATCTCAGCGCTGTACCCACTGAGTCATGCTGACTCTTATTACTGTATTAAATATAAATATATAAAATCTATTTGAAAGGTTATCGGCCATAACAATTACTGGGGATTGGTTTTCTTGCAGTTATGCCAGACAAATAAATACAAAATCATGTAAATTTGCAAACGTTTCGACTATTTATTGTAGTCATCATCCGGGCTATATAACAAAAGATGGATACATACAATGAGCATACATTCTCTACTAAAGTTGCATCAGAATCAACTGATCAATTACCTACCTCAATGAAAAGAATTTTTTTACCCAGCTTGTAATTAAGTCAGGATGACGCGATGTACGACATTTTGAGTAAAATGTATATGGTCAATATGAAGATGGTTAAGTAAACATATGGCTGGGTAAACAAATTTCTTTTCATTGAGGTATGTAATTGATTAGTTGATTTTGATGCAATTATGGTACAGAATGTATAAGTCAGTTGTTTCATACCGTGTCATTGCTATAGTATTTTCAAAAGTAACTGATTAAATTTCAAAATTATTTTCCTGTGTGCTCATATAATTTGTTTCTTATATAAGTTTGGTTTTAATCTATACTCAACCTTGACGCGGTTGTGAACATTAACTCTGTAGACCCATTCTGATCCGGGTTTTTCTCCGGTTTTCCTTTGGACAGCGGTGGGTTTTATCCATAGGCCCTCTAGGATTAAGATTGAAGATGTAGAAATCTGCCAAGAAAGATGGTATTTTATAATACAGTGGTCACCAGAATTGTAGAAGAAATTAATTGGTACGAAACTACGAGATGTGTTCGTAGATTTCCCATATAAATGAAAAAGAAAAATGGAGATGAGAGTCATCAAGATGTTAAAAACATGAATGTATTTGACAACATGAAGCAAACCCATATCCGTTAATCGGTGAAATCAATACGGAATGAATGAACAAATTAAGTTGTAGAAGTTTATGCTAAATTTTGACATGCATTTGAAATTAAATAATATGTATCCTTGAAAATGTATTTATGTTACCGATGAAAAACATAAGGAAGGTAAAAACATGTTGTTGAGATAAAGAACGAAATCATTCCATATCTTCCCAGAAAAATCGTATTTTTAATATAATATTTATTGTACAGCTACTTAAGTATCCGCAACCTTGCTCGGAATTTTTGTACAATTTTTCCAACTCACTATTGATGAGTGCTATGAGTAACGACCCGCCCCGACTTCTCACAGGAGTTTTTATGCTTTTTACATCCTGTTTAATTCTTCGCTGTAATTGAGTATAGCAAAAATAGCATTTCAAATATTTCTTGACGGGTAATACTGAATAATAACGACTTATAGATTGTGTACTGGATGAAAAGCGGTGAATTTCTATCTTCACGTTTACAATACATTGAATAAACTACACATAAAAAGAATTATGGTGACCTAATTTCTTAAACTATAATTCGAGGTAATGGTTTTTTTAAGCATGAGGATTTTGGACTGATATATCAGACTTGACACAAGCTTCGCAATAAAAGTTAGCACGTGAGAGATTTCGCACGAAAGAAAATTACTGTGTTCTGAGAAAAGTAAATTACTGTGTTCGTATTGGAGAGCACACAAATAAGATTTCTCCAAACAGACGTGTTTGTGATATTTTCGACATCTGCCTATATTAAGGTGCCTTATTCCTAAGCAACTGTGATCAAAGGATTCGAGAATCAAAGAATCTCCATAAGATACGCGCCCTTTTGTTTTCTGATAAACAGACGAGAAACGCGAGGCAATAATGTAGAAGCAGAAGGTGGCAATGATTTGTACGCTACACAGTAAGATCAAACGAAAATATAACATGTTGACTTTTCGTTTCGTTGTGATGTGAACACGATGCCTTCAAAGGACAACGAAGGAGAATAAGAATTGGCTTCATCTCCGTTCATCTGTTCAGATCTGCAGGGAAGTGGTAGGGGTGGGGGCATGACTTCCTACAATTACCAGACTGGATCGTGCATTGTGTTGCAACAGTGTACCGTTGTCAGGCTTGGTTAAATGCGTTAACTTCATTTCATCATATGGATTGGTTCAAATTTCAGAGTTGGTTCAAAAACACTGTCGCGAACTATGTAGAGTTGTTGACAAACTCTCCTAAGGTATTTTCGCTCTGGTTTCTACATTTTCAGACTCTTGTCTCACAAGTATTTGGAATTTTTGTAATATTAATAAACATAGTATATACACATTCCGACTCACTTTTATTGTATCCTCGTGCTCTCCGGGGGTAAAGGTGTTAAATATCTTTCATTAAAAATAATCGTATTGCTAATTTTTAGTGAATGAACGAATTAGTTAAGATACTTCTCCTTTGGCCGAACGGCCTACGAGACCGGAGTTGCCACGCCGTGGCCTCCCACAATTACCAGGCCGGAGTCTGACGCTCGAGAACACCGGTCTCACAGGCCACCTGGCCAAAGAGGAGTATCTTACCTAACACGTTCGTATATTTAGTCGTCAATATCATGGAAGCTAAAAAATATAGCGAGAGGACAATAAATAAATATTTACTTTAAGTTCAGATTCATTTGGCACGAAGAATATGAAAGCATAATTAATCCATACGCTGAAGGAAAGTTAACGTATTTAACAAAGTTCACCGTTGCTACGTAATTGTAGGGAGCCGTAGCCAAGCGTTGTACTCCAGTCTGGTAATTGTGGGAGGCAGACATGGTGGGTGGAATAGAAACTACAAAACAATAAAAGACCCCTCCGGTGGCTCAGGGACCAGCTTGCTTGCTCGTCACCTAGACACTCCGGGGTCAATTCCCGGTGGGGGTATCAAAAAATTGTAATTTTCCACTTCTATGTTCAAATTGTTCATATATGGCTGTGACGATTGAAGAGCCAACCCTCGTTCTTCTATTCACCTTCCATTACACCTAGTATCACTAATTCTTACTATTTCTAATCACTCCTACTAACCACCTTCTAACAGCAGCCTTTCCACCCACCTCCTGCCCTTTATCGCCTCATGGAAATAAGCTTGAATAGCACGCTACATTTCCCATTTACAAATACTACATTGAAGAAAAACAATAAATATTTGTAACCACTATGTCTCCACAGGAATTGATTCGTTGAATTTAATCTCCTATCAGTATTAAGAATAAAACTAAAATTCCCTTTGTGCTCAGAGATGCAGTCGCATCGTGTCCTACACAACCCAACAACCCCCTGGAGATTGTAGAGGGGGAAAGCAGAGGACGTAGGGAAGAGGTACGAACAACCCCTTTCCACGAAATGAAAGGGATGCTTTGTAAAACGCATGCGACATCTGTCTCCAACCATGAAGGATACGAGGAAGAACTTCGATTACTCTGTACGACGAAGAGATGGTAGAATCTACTCGAACTTAACTTCATACGCGGTTCAATTGAATGATACATCGACAGCAGAGGCGTAGCTCTATTTCTTTCGTTCATAACAATAATTATAATGCATATATATCTCTTCTGTGTACCCTTTCCACACGTGGAGAAGATATGTGATAACTTTCGGTCAGTTGAAAATGGCGACGAGCCGGGAATCGAACCCGGGACCTCCGCTTTGATCGCAGGGGTGTTAATCACTGCACCACCCGTTCGCCTTACACAACTGTACACCATTTTCACCCAGATCTAAATAATAATACTTGTTTATTTTGTGGTTAGACTCAAGTTATCAAGCCTGCTCTTCCACCTTACCACAGTTAATAAATACATAAATAAACAACAAGACATACATAAAATATACCACAAAAATAGGAGGACTCTATAGTTACTCTACTCTGGAGTATCAAACTAGGGATCATCCCGGTATTAACCTTAAGCAATTGAGGAAAACCCAGAAAAACAACTCAATTAGGATGACGACTGAAGGCCAGACAAATATTAAATAATATACTACAACGTGCGTGATACATGATAATTAAATTAAATTCAAAATACATTATTTACAAGATAATATCACAACATATCGCGAAGAATAATAGATTACATTTTAAATTACAAGATTAAAACGTACAAATTTATGACTTTAAATTTTTATACGTATAATTTTTCAACACATATAACTTTTATATTTGTATTAAATTACACTTTAACATTAGGTCTAACCAAATAAATTGCATGATAAATATTTGATAGATTTAATATATATCATGGTAAATATAAAAATTAAATTTTTAATTAATATAAAATTTAAAATAATGTATACTATATAATAAAGTAAAATCAATACTTCCTATGATAAAAAATGACAATAAATCACAGCTATTTTATCCCGAGAGTTTTTTTGAATTTCTATCTTAATCTTTGCCTGGAGAAGCCAGCAAAGATACATACGTTAAGAACAAGTTTCTTAAAAGAGAGTATTGAAGAACTGTTGCTGATAGTAATAGGGAGAAAATTCCACATCCTAGCTGCTACTTTTACAGTAAAAGAGTTATGTTAGAACCCTCACTTATGTTTGGATATTGAAAGAAGGTCTGTACCGCATGTTGATAAACGTGATGTTTAAAATAAATCATAATGAAAATTAAGAGAAACAGAAGCTGTGTTGAGGATTTCTTATTGTTTCATCTTCCACCTTTTCCAGAAAATGGTATTTAAATATTTCATCGAGAAAAGAAAGTTCTTGACCCATTTAAGGGATTTTACTAATAAAGTCCTAAAAAAAAGGAGAGAGAGCGGGTAATTTGTGGCCGTGCGTTACGTCAAACATGGGATAGAGTATTATTCAAGTCATATTATTCAAGTCAATAAGTCTCGCTAAATAAAAGTCAAAATTATCATCCAGAATGTCACATTGAATTTTAGCAGATTGTATGATGAAATATTAATGTGTATTAATGAAATATTATTAAAAAACGATTGTGTTACCATCATAACAGGCAATAACAAACGCAACCTCAACAAGATGAAATGATTCATGCGATATTTCCTCATAACAAGTACATAACTCCTTCACTTAATAGATTACTAAGGTCTTAGAATATGAAATTGATTTCAAAATTTAAAAATAAAAGATATAATTTGGTATCGAAAGGAAAAGATACGAAAAATCATATGGATACTAACAATGCAGTACACAAAATAACATGCAAGGATTTTAATGCTAACTATGAAGGTCAGACAAAAGGGTTAAAAACTAGAATTGAGGAGCACGAACGAAATTTAAAATAAGTTGAACAAAGTGTAGTAACCTCACATTGCATTAATAACAATCGCTTGAGGGATTGGGATAACACATTAATGTTGGGTAAAGAAGTTAATTATTACGAACGTTGCGTGTCAGAAATGATATTTATATAAACTACACGCAGTAAAAATGGCCATTGGAGTGAGCATCTGTTATCGCCAAACATCCACAGGTGGCCACTTGAAATAAATGGCCGTTTGGCGTTAACAGATGGTCACTCATTGGCCATTTCTACTAGAGAATTTACACATAGACACAGAAAATCTACCTGGTATATACAATAAAATATCATTACATTTTTGTGTAATTTCTGCTTTTTTGGAAACATATTTTGTTTATATTATGTTAAATTGTTCAGTTATGTTTCTCGTTGTAATTTATTCCACCTGACGACGACTTCAAAACAACAAAGGGAAAGCATTGTGAGCTGCGGTGGATCGAGACCGTAATGGAAGGAGGGGGCTAAAATTTATGAATATTATTATAAATATTATTATAAGCATTATAAATATTATTATAAATATTGTTATAAATTTTATTGTAAATATTGTTATAAATTTTATTGTAAATATTATTTTAAACAGTATTATAAATATTATTTCAAATATTATTGTAAATATAATAATATTATTTTAAATATTATTATTACTATTATAGCGATTTTATTATAACACAATACATCAATTAATCAAATAGATAATTAACAATTCATTAAATAGTGACCAAATTTATTAATTATTTAAAATGGCAAATACATAAAGATACATTTTATCAATCTTAATATTATGTGTTGAAAATTCAGATCCAACGGGGGGGNCCCCCCCCCGCATAGATTCGCCACTGGTTGTGAGCACTTGGAACACGCAAAATTTAACTGTCCGTCCACGATAGGTCGTAAGTCTTTCATTATTTATTTAATTTATTAGATTATATTTGTGTGTGTTCCCACAAATGTCGGTCCTCTCCCACGAACCTGCGAGTGAAGATTGGAACGTAGCAATTAAGCGATTAACACCCCCACCCCCCACCACTACTCCTGTCCCGTCTCTGCCCGCGTTTAATGCCAGAGTCATTTCTATTTCCTCTTTGGAAATGTTGGAGGACACGCGGAGCGGATAAAGGCGTGACTCCGTCGCTGCGGCGTCCCCTAATTACGTATGTCAAAATATTGTGGCGCGTGTCACGTGGCCTTTGGAGCACGCGACAAGACACGCGACTGCAGTGGGGTGGGGGCGGGGCAGTGCAAGGGAGCTAATTGGTGGTTGGGTCGATCGTGAGGGGAAAGGGATGTGCTGCGAAGTAACAAGAAAAAAAAACATGGGAATTTTGGGATTTATNAGCTAACTAGATGGCTCGGTCTCAAATTCTCGCGATGAAAAGTTTCACTCCCACAGAAACTGATTCCCTAGTTCACTTAGCATTGTGTAAAATGAGTTCCACATCAATCCCAGGGAGAGAACAATATGAGAGTTGCTTCGACTACTCCAGCACTCTGGACCCGAAACGTAATTAATTATTCATAACTTTTCCAAGCAACTCTTATATTCGTCAAGATGGATATTCAGTCTCAGCAAAAAAAAATTGCAGTAAGGCTGTCATTGCCGTTAGAACAGAGTTTTCCACAATTTTCGGTGAATTATTCTTGTAAATGTACGAAAATCTTAATGTCATTGCCTTCATATTTCCATTTGCTGTGCTTTGGTTGGTTTTCTTTTGCCATGTTAAGCCGACACTTTTGTCACGATATAAAGAAACATGAGTCTGCAAAAGTTTATATAAGCCCATACTAACTAAGTGTCAAAAAATTCATATTTTTACAAAGTTTATTTGGTGACTGGTTACTTTTTGAAGGTCGACATTTTTTAAAATGAATGAATGAATGAAGTATCATCTATTAATTTGTCTATTAAACTTTGAACCTTGCGAGGAAAATATTTGAATAAAACCATCTTCAAGTATATCGGGATCTTATAGATAAAACCTTCGAACGTACGATTTAATAATAAAGTCCCATATAATTTCTAATGAAATCAAAATATAAAATCTTTCACCCGCGTCACAAATTTCAAATGGAAAACATCAATACGATCTTTAAACATACGACAATAATATGTATCGGCACTAAAACCTTTTTGTGTTCTATTAAATATAAATTTGTTGATATTCTGTTAATGGTATGAGATGTACCTACGCGTCCCTCTTAAGGGCGCAGACGTGATACATTTACCGCCACCTTGAACCCTTCGTCTGAATTGGTGGTTGGTCTCTCGCTTGCATTAGGGGAGGAAATAGTTTATTCTCCTCCACGTGGTTATTCGCAGTTTGTAATTGAATTATTGACAGTACATGTATTTATTTATTAACTTCTGAGAATAATTCTACTACAATTGACGACCATTAAATAAATAATTCAAGACTTACGATCTTTTATGGAGATCTTATGTATATAGTGAAAATAGCTCTCAACGTTTCGACTTTCGATTGAAGTCGTCGTCAGGTGGAACAAATTGTAACAAATTATGACAAGAGAACACAACAACTAAACATGATATTAAACATAAATATGAACACAAAATATGTTCACAAAAAAGCAGAAACTACACAAACATGTTATAATATTGTATTTTATATACTGGATAGTTTTTCAGTGCCTGTGCGTAAATTCAAACTCCCGTGTGTATTTTTTATCATTTCTGATTTGCAACGTTTGTAATACTTAACTTAATTATTAATGTATTATTCCGATCCATCAAGTGATAAAAAGCATCATTGTGAGAATAATTACCGAGAAGGGAATTTTGAGATTTTTTCTCTCTCTACCCTTTGCTTGGTTCTCTATTCTTTTCGCCGATCGCCTCACGTGGACAGTGCGCTGTGACGCCTGTGGAAAGGCGTCGACTTCAAAGAGCTTCGCATAATTAGCGAATCAAAATATTGACGCCGCGTTGTTGCTTTGCACGCGGAAGACGCGTGGCCGGCGGGTGACGCGTGACCGGCACTTGGTGCACACGTGTGGAGGGGCGGATCGGCGCTCCAGTGTTGATTGGTGGCGACTGCCGCGATTGTGTCCGCCTGGGTCCGGAACCTTTCCCGTTCGGAATGAATGGAAGTGTTCTCTTCCCCAAGGGTTTTATTTCGAGTAATAAAACACACACGTACATCTATATAGAGCGTCTGGCTATTGTAATAATTAATCTCGACACTTAGTCTAATAAATACGATATTATTCGATATTATTTCGTACTTGTGAACTATTTTCTTTTTCGATTTATTGAATACAAATTTGTTGGTATTCTGTTGATATTACAACACGTAGCTAGCTTCACATTCTTATCTAAGGAGTATAGAGCTGAAATTTTTGAATCCGCCTCTGTCTTGGGGCCCTTGATCGGAATAGCTGCGATTGTCCCTTGCTTGCTTCCGGAGAGTAAATTACTTTATTGTCCTCCAAGTGGTCATGAGCAGTATGTAACTGTTTTTTGACAGTAAATTTATTTACATTGTTATCATCATATATTTACATACATGTGTACTTATAAATTATTCTTTATTATCCACAAAAAGAACAAATTCCGTGTAATTTTGCGTAGGGGGGATTGATTCCCAAAATCCTCTCACTCCACTACCGAAATTTAAAAAAAAATTATCCTCTTTGGAATTAAGAAGTGTTCGCTTGGATACTCCCCCCATATTTCTGTAGATACGATTCTGGCTGCCCTTGTACTTAATTTGTATTGTACTTGGGTCACAATTATTAAACTTTCGGAAAAGTTATTATTGGATCAAAAGAATTTTTACCACTAAACAAACATTTTTATTAACGGAGTTATAATTTATTATAATAAATCTCATTATAACGTTTCTTTTTCATTTTCTGGGTTTTGTTTGCACAGTTTCATTTCGTCTCTGTCTCAATTGATTCCCTTTCCCGTGTTTTACATTTTCTTTCTGTTTAAGTGTCTTTCATATCTTGTCTCTGTTTTGCCCGTTAGCCGAGTTAAGTGCTCTGGTAAGAGGTTTCCGTATTATAATGTTTTTGTCTAATTTTTTGTACCTAGNGGGGGTGGAATGAGATTTTTCACGCAATGGGAATTTTTTTAATCCCAGTCCCGCCGCGCCGCACAAAAATATCTGGTCGATACCTGGGATCGATCGCCCTTGTATCGAAATATACTATTTTCTTATTTTTCCGTGAACAATTTCAAAGATTCTCATGCCTTAGAAATTCGAAATTATTCTGCATTATTTATTCGTTCGGCATTTAAAAAACTTATTCGTAATTTTCCGCAATCAAAATCTCAATTTTTAAATGGACTGGTAATATTGCATCGTTTGGCGCGTCAATTCATGCTGCGACACCTTCTGACAAACGAACGAGATAAGTAAGAAAGGTGAAACACAATGAATTCAGTGCTTAGAACTTTATAACAATACATTGACAGATTCATCAGCGACTTAATCAGATAAATTGCAGCGGCATAAGATGGAGATAGAATTCGCGTCTTCTACCGGTCACCTAATACGCATCAAACTGCAGAAAGTATTTAAGTAGAGCTCAAAAGCGAAAATTAAAAAATGAACAGCTTATCGAAGCTTAAATGTCGAAACCTACAACCGTGTTTTTCGGTTTCCATCAAGTTGAAGTATCAACTTCACGAACAAACCGGTTTGTATCGAATGTTTTGGTATCCACAGTAAGTGAAAAACTCGCAAAACAAGTTCTTAGAAGTTCATAATACAAGTTCTTCATTGTTGACTACACGATTTCTGAGATTAGGGTAATGTCGGCGTACGGTTGTTACATATGAAATACTTTAATCAATGTAATAATGAAGGAAGTTATAATTCGCACTTTTATCACTCCCTAAAATAAACATAAAATGTTGTAATAGATTATATCAAATGTTGAACATCTAACGTAGAATGTTCGTCTTATTACAATACCTCCCTTACACACAATCTGTGTAATTTGATAGTAAAAATTGTTTATGACAGTAACCAGTATTGCCATGACAACACTTAGTCCTCCACAAACCAACAATGAATACTGTCAAACATAGTATTAGTTACTATCTTAACCAAATTTTGTATAGTGACATGGATCAGTCGTTATATATTTTCTTCTTGTAGGTTGTTGGTCAAAATATATGGTATAAAATTATAAATAAATTTTAATAAATAAGCTGCACACAGAGCAACAAAACTGCTGCAAATAAATATATTTCTAATTGTATAAAAATTTCTGAGTTTGTATGTATTGTTTTCAAGTATCGGTTTTCAGAAAATCCTATTATTTTTTTCTATTACCAGCATAATTGATACTACAAATGCAACTGAAGTTGAATTCAGTTCAACTGAAACAGGTTTAAAAAATGCAATCGATAGAACTGAAAATTGTTCCGAAAACGACAACAGTGATGACGAAGATATGAACGTTGTGTGTGTGTCTTTTATTTCTAGTCAAGTCAACTCATCCCAATGATTCCTTTAGTTCAAATGTCTTAGCTGGTTTTGATTTTTATGAAGAACAAAATAATAAACATCCATCAGACAAAGGTCATTTTTCGAGGTGAATACTCTCAGATGAAAAGAGATTCATATTGTCTGTAGGACCTTGCCAACCTGGAGATCATTTTTCAGAAAATCATTATAATTTTACGAATAAAGCTGGGGTTAAAATACCCCGAACTTGGCTGTGATACTAAAAAAAATTAGATTGTACTTATAGTGAACCGTGCTGGTTATTTGCTGACTGATACAAGGACTATTTTAAATCTACTTGAGTTGAAGATGGCGAAGATTGAGTGAGAGAATAAAGGAACATGAGAAATCCGATATTCATCATAATGCATGTATTATATATGAATTATGGAAATCTAATGATGTCATTGATAAAGATCTTGTAGCCGAAATTCCAAGACAAAAATTCTTTTGGTGCAAGGTACTGGATTGCTGAATATTATCATCACTCTAGCTACTTCTAATCTAACTTTTAGAGAACACAGAGAAAAAATGAATCAAAATGGAAAGTTCCTTTCAATTGTAGAATTGCTTGCAATTTTTGATTCAATTTTGAAAGAAAGAATTGAGCCGATTGAGTTATTATCCCAAACTGTATTAAAAAAAAATTAGAAGATATAAAAAATGCACCATTTTTCTCCATAATTATGGATACAACTCAAGACATAACAAAGGTTGATCAATTGAACCAAGTATNGAACAAAACGAAAGCGGTCATCCAATACCATTTATAATTAAGGAATTATTCCTAGGCTTATTATTCAAGTTGAATACGCCACAGCTGAAGGCTTACCGAGTGCTGTCACTGACACCATGAAAAGTAAAGGCAACTTATTTGATAGATAATATCATTCGAAAATAAATTAAACAAAATAATTGACTTAGTTACGACTCTTCTTTGACTTTTTTGTGATATTTTCTATAATTTTCATTTGTATTTTCAAATCTATATTATTGTCATTAAATACCACACCATAGCACAGTAATTATGCTAAATAGATATTAATTTAACTGGTATTTTCTTTTTCAGAAATCGACATAACAATGCAAGGGACAAGGGTGTGATTGAGAAGCAGTAATGAGAGGTGAAAAAAAAGAAGCATCCTGGACGAAGGTAATACTGCGACTTATTTACATTACGCTGCACATAATTTAAATCTTGTGCTAAATGACGCTATGAGTGGCATAATTGAAATTTCCAAATTTTACATTACATTGGAAAAAAATTTACACGTTTTCGGTCATAGTATAAAACGGTGGACCCTGTTATCCGCAATTATTTCATCAACGGACAAAGGAAATTTAACATTCAAACGTCTTTGTCCTATTAGATGCTCAAGTAGAAACGAATCCTTACTAGCTATACAGTTCCAGTATCGTAACACTTTGAAATCTTTGACATTATCTTTGAAAACTACTTATATATAAAAACGAGCTGAAGTTAATAATTTTTTTAAAATGTAGAAGTGTTCGAATTTGTTTGTCTACTAGTGTTTCATCCTAAAATTCTTATGACTACAAACATCGTTTCAAAAATTTTACAGAACGTAGATGTTGATCTTTATAGAACTCAAACTATGATCCAGGAAGCCCACAAAGAATTAAAATCATTCCGAAATGAGTACGATGAAGCAAAAAATACTGCCGTTGAATTAGCGAATACGTGAGTCATTTAAGCTGAGTTTTCTGAGAAACGCGTTAAGAAAACTAAACGCCTTGTATGAAAGATTTGTCAATGGTGAAAGTAGACTTCGTGCTCACGTACTTTTTCTACGTTTAGGTATCGTTAATACTCAACCTCAAGAGCAATTTCGTAGTTTGAATGGTATAGTATAATTCAACCACAAGAACTTTTGAAACTCACGGAAGACGAACTTCAGAGAAAACCTTACAGCTTACTTGAGAAATATAACGAGGATGGAACAGTTCAGTTTCCGAACCAACTTTTTTTTCTTTTTTTCTTTTTTTGTGGGGCTTTACGGCTCATGTCGACATCAAAGGTCATTGGAGCCCGAAAAACTTGTACAGGTAGGGAAAATGCAGTTACGCAGTAGGGAGAGCCAACATGACTCCCCGCGTGTGTGGGACTCGTCGAATGACTCAACTCTACCCACTAAAAACCCTCCTGATCTACAACACACTAAAACATATCTCACAACATACATCGAATGGAGGGGGGGTCTAAAATGAGGGGTATGACAAAAAATGAGAGGAATGAGGAAAATGAAAGATACCCTAGCCTTAATAGCGTCGGGATCGAAAAGAACAAGACCAAGGGAGGTCAGGAAAGAGAAAGGAAGGAGCCCGGCACAAGTAAGTGGAAGTAACGCCGTACTCAGCTCGGAGCCCCGTGTTCGTCAAACACGTACTTACTAGAT